>DWKC01000045.1:0-18027 GCA_018249195.1 Racta chiria
CCATATTTAATTGATTGATTGACATTATATCCCCTTAACGTATAATTATTATCGTTATTTCAAATGCAATTTTCTCAAGAGTGGAAAAGAACCTAAGTCTCTTTATTTGGTTTTTACATTTTTTGGTATTTTTTTGGTAAATTATATCTTTTGACAATTCACACACGGCTGTCAGACCCCAAACTAAGCGTTAGCTTATTCCATTATGATCAGACAACTGATGAATATATATTATATATACATGTAAACTACAAAATTCTACAGCAACAAAATTTGACGAGGAGATAGCAAAATTGCTCGCTTGTAAAATTTTAATACAATTGAGTCAATGTAAAAGCTCAGCGTGGTTTTCAAATTAAAAAATCTTAACCTAATTTCGAGGGACGAGTCCGTTGAGAAGCGTAATGAAATAAAAAATTGTCATTTCTTTTGTAAAAAAATTCAAGGAGTTTTCCTGTCATTATTATTTGTGTATACTTTGTGTTAGTGTTCTTTTAACGATTTTAGATAGTAGTACAGCTGTGATAGCTTATTGGTTTAAACATTGGTCTCTTGAACTGGAGGTCCTGGATTCAAATCCTGCTGCGCGCACCTCTGATTTTACAATTATGTGCGTATCAGAGGTTGATTATCACTGTGCGGTGAAGGAATACATCGTGAGGGAACCTGCATTCCCGAGAGTTCGCATAAAGTCCTCAAAGGAGAAGTTTACTAATCCGCACTTGGCCAGCGTGGTGGACTATGGTCTGGACCTCTCATATTGTGAGATAAGGGTTGCAAAGAAATTATTGTTAAATCGCATTGCATCTGTAAGCCAAACAGTTGGTTCTTGAAATTTGAAGATACTTTAAATTTTTGCCGTAATTGAGATGTATATCCTTGTCTAATTAGTCTAGGTAGGTGAGGGTAGGTGAGGGTAGGTAGGTATTCAATTTAGTAATAATGTTTTACACTAGATGGCTGCCGAGGAAGACTCGATTCACCAGGTACTTAATTATTTATTACATTAAAAGCAAACGTATTTGTAGCCTAACGGTCCAACGGTCCAACCACATGGCGGTAGGGGAGCGTTATAAATAATGCACAAATTTTATTTTGTTCATTGTCTTCTGACCGAGTTTATTTATTTATTTATTTAAACTTTATTGCACCTTAACCATATAGATACAACAGGCGGACTTAATGCTAAAAGCATTCTCTGCCACGACTGTCTATATGACACGAAAGTTAAAAAAATTAAGCTTCTTCTCCGTATAAACTTTTAACTGCAATTCGTACTCATTCACCTGCGTAAAATAAAATATATTTTCATAAAATGTGTACAAAGGAATGAGAGTATCTTTATTACTTTCTGTCACTGACATGTTTTTTTTGTACGACCAGATTACTGCCAATTCACGGAACCGAAATTGTTTTCAAATAATACACATGAGTATGAAAAGCGTAACAATTTAAGGCGATAAAAAAGTATGGAAAAATAAAACAAACTGACATGTTCGTAATAGTTATTTAATATTAATATTAAAGTAAAATGCGTGCAGTTGTCATAACAATTTTATTTAATAATTAAACAGGTTGCCCCATGAGTAGAGTATCAGCGAGAGAGATATGTGGACACTTATACTTTGCAGAATCAATGAATTTTCTTCTTGGACTCAAGTAATTTTTTTTCTTTAAACAGAAATTTTTCAATGTATTGGTCACTAGAATTTTGATATATGCTAAATATAACAGACAACTACACAGGCCCTAAAAATATATTTGAAATATTGTACGATTAAAAAATTGTAGCTAAAAATATTAATAAAAATTAAAATAATAATAATAATGAAAAGAGACTTAAATTTTGGATAAAAACGTCATAACTCGGAAACTACAAAAAACCGCTGACCAGACCATACGAGTACATGGGCGTGAAATCTAACCTCTTTGTCCCGTATCCACATAAATTCGCTGGTATACCTGGTATCGCTGGACAGCCTGTATATATTTGAATTTTTAAAAATGCCTTTCAATTATTATTTGATTTGTTTATACTAAGAAATAATTTGATTTGTGCTTGGATACAAAATAACATAATTATTCTACATAATTTAATTCTAATAAAACGTGTGTCAATGTTCTGTTAATGACAAAATTGAGACTGCGGATTTTTATGCTGTCACGAATATAACGTCTACTTTGTATATTGAAGTTTTTAATTGCTAAGAGTTTAAGTATAAAGATTGATACTGGGTGCCATTGAGATACTCTGTACTGACGTAGACATACAATGCTTAGTACACAGTGTCTTAAAGTGTTAATGGAAAATGGCTGCTGTTTGACTAACAGTAGAGTAACTGTAACATTTTGTTCTGAGATCCATGCTCTAAAGATCTCCATAATGCGTAAGTTTTGATAATTTCGTGATAAAAGAAAGGAAGGATGAGGAACATATTACTAATGTCGTCTAATACCATTTTTTTTTTCAGGTTTCTTATAACTTTTTATGACATGAAAACCTATAACATTGGAAAAGGAGGTATCATCATGAGCGAAGTCTGCGGCTGATTTATAAAATAATTACAATATGAATTAATAGTATGACAGCTCTGTAACTGATTAATTACAACCTTACAAAATTTTAATTTAAAGTATTTTTCTTCTTGAGTATTTTTACAGCTAGACATTCATCTATGGTATTAAACATGTAATATCTAACTTTGAACTTTGGGTACTGAAATATCCTGATTATTTTTAGATTTTATTTTAAAACTATTCAATTTGGCTCCGCTCAGTAGTCTTTGAAGTCTTTTTTGTTCGTGCGACCACTACTTCATCATCATCTTCCTTCCATAACTCACCTTTTCTGGTCGAATCATTATTAACGCTTTCCTCGTCCCATGAATTTGAGGTACACTTGAGATTTTTCCAAGCCGACCGTATTTTACTGCTTATCTCTTCAATACCTTCCTCAACTTGTGCAAAATCCTTGTTTGACAATCCCTCGCCATTTTCATCATTTACTTCGTTTTCATCGCTTTCATTACATTTTTCTTGTATTTCTAACAAAGCTTGCTCACCAAGTTCACTGTTATCAAGATCGGATTCGAATACTTCTTCAAATGTTCCAATTAATGAATCCGTTTCTAATTTCCTTAGAATCTGAGCTGCTCGGAATTTCCAATTATTTAGATTTTTTAACGCCATAACGTACATTGGTTTTGTATTAGGTAGTATTTTGAACAACATTTTGTAGCATGGTACGCATATTTGGCTAAGAAAACCAACCTGAAAATAATCATAAAATAGAATTCAAGTATCTGGCAAACAAGGTTTTCATGTATTTGTGCAAAAGTTTGTGGTAGGAAATTGAATTCAAATGCATATCCTTTTATTTACCAAGAAGTAAAATAGAATACTGGCGAGCGGCAAAGTATTGCATCTTTTTGCCTGCGGCATCAGAATGCATGGCTTCCACATATTCTTTGTCTGTGTATAACTTACCTATACTTTATCTTACCTATATCCTGATATTACCATACAATGAACACGAAATGAATACTGAAAAATTTACCTGGCTAGAAGGCTGCTCATCAGGTTTATTTCTGTCCATCATGGGAATCGGGGTCATTCCTGCAGCTCGTTCTCTGTCACCTTGATCGTAGAATTCTTCAAATATCACTTTGACGGTTTTGATTTGTATCTCCCAAGGCTTTGCAGATGCGGATAAATCTGCTGCAGTCATAGAAATAGCCATTGCCAAATCTCTGTAACAGTTTACGAAGAGTTTAAGTATCTACTAAGCTGTATCATTTCATTCGGTTCGTTCACATTAAATTTAATAAAATAAGATAACAAAACCATACATTAAAATTATTCTCGAGTGTATACAAAAATGTATAAAATTCCACTTAGATGTTTTGCACTATGGTTGAGCCTATTAGTAAATACGTCCACCATACTTTACCTATGATCAGGAACTGCCCATCTAAATTCAGAATGCTTGGATTTTCCATCATAGATCTGGTTTAGCTTTGCCAAATTAGGAAAGAATACTGCCAAGTCTGTCGCCAAAATGCATTGTCTTATATATCGCAGGATATCCTTGTATTCCTCACTTGAGAAATGAGAGAAGATGTTGTGGCCATCCTTTAAAATTTTAATCAATATTATTAAACCACTTCATTTTTAATTATTCGTAACTAACGAAAATTATACAAACCTGCTGTAGAATCGTTACAGTTATGTTAAAATGGTGGTGTTCCAAAGTTGATGTAGTGTACATTGCTGCAAGGGGTGATGCAGTCTCGCTCATATATTTATTAGTGTATCCACGATGGTCTAGGTCGTGACAAAGACTGGCCACGAACAAAGATAAACGCTAAAATTAAAGTATTAATGCATCACATGTGTCAGAGAAATAATCTTAAGCAGTAATATAATTTATTATTATTGTTATTCGCTACAACATGTGAAGCTTCATGTCATATTTATGTAATTAAGTTAATCAACAAAACATACCATTTTATAGTCAAATCGTTTACGGTTGTCATTTTTTAATATAACGTACATTGCATGTGCTACAGACCAGCCATGGTCAAAATTATGATATGGGACGGTTCGGTAATTTTTCTTTACCGTCAAAATAAACCTGGTTAAAGTCATAATGTCAAATTTAGACATGTCAAATAGATCATCAAACATGTTTATAGCAGCTTTGCATTTCTCTAAGTCGTCAAGTTGATAAGGATCCAAATAAAAATCATTCACGTTCACACAGAGTTCTTTTTGATTAGTGAGGATAGCCTTCACCTCATGTTCTTTGCATGTGTTATGGTAGCTCAATACTTCTAAAGCAACTCTGTACTTTTGTTCTTTCCGTATAATTTTATCGTACAAGCGAGCATGATGAAGTGCAAGTCCGAAGAAAGTTGAGAATATTTCAAACGCCACTTCATCCTCATGATCAAAATTATCTTCGTTACGTTTATTTACCATCTGTACGACGCCAATAACTCTCCCTTGAACTTTCACAGGCATACATAAAATACTTATTGTTTTGTATCCAGTAACTTCATCTACTTCTCTGCAAAGTAAATTGTAAGTTTTTGTTATACACCAATGACTGTTTTATAGTAGCTAATTATTGACGTACATGTAACATAAATCCCAATTACTAATATATTAATTAAGTCATACCTGTTAAACCTGTAATCAGAATATGCGTCTGGAATATTCATTGTTTCTCCAGACAAGGCAACATGCCCGGCTATGCCTCGATTTATTGGCATTCTGATTTCTTTCTTTTCTATGTCTAGTCCTTGGCTTGGATCAAATTTCAAATCGAATACAGTAGACACCAGCTCAAAATTTCTATAGTCTACAAGAAATAACGATGCACGATCTGCATTTACCAGTCGCTGAGCAAATTCCAGGATAATTTTAATGAGTTGGTCTAGCGACACCATCTCTTCGAAGATTGACCTAAAATAAAAAAAATATTTAGGTGATTAGGTACTTGTACACCACGGCATTTTTTTAAACGTGACAGTAATAATACTATAATATTTTTTTAAATATTCGCTTCCAAAGAAAGATAAATTCACCAATATTTTGTTTAGTGTTTATCGACGAGTATTTAAATGACCATTATTGCAACAAGAACCAGAAATACAAATATCTCAATGATACTACATGATTACTGTTTACTATATTACTTCGGAGTTCAGTGTTCGTAGTTACTGTCACTAGAACTACATGAGAATTTGTTACATTTATAATTTGTACCTTTTGCTTAGCTGAGATTTTATCAAATGACTTCATTGCTTTACATGCCCTCCGAAGCACGAAAGCTCTCATAACGTTTTTGCCTGCCGAACCCGCCCGCTGTTGCTTAACTTTTTCGATCACATACAACCGAAACAAGCCCGGCTATGAACGCTTCATTCTATGTTATCGATACTAGATATAATATTAATTATTATAATGAATAATTACTTTACAATGTCCAGAAAGAAACCTGACATATTACGCTCTCGTTTTTTGTCCAGATAAAGATTGCAGTAGTGTAGTATCAGGCTGCCCCATACGAGAAAATTTGAGCATATGTCTTCATCTTTATCTGAAAATGCCTTACACATGCGAAACATTTCGATAGTGTATACTGTCTTACCACTTGCAGATAATATGGGTTGGTATAAGACATGCTTAGCCTCCTGGAAGTAACGAAGAAAATGTATTAAGCTCAATACACATACAATTGAAACTTAATTGAGATATTACATTACAAACTTGTTAGAGTCAAGAATTCGCTTTTCGGAGTATTAGCTATTAGCACAGCATAAATGGAAATAGGTATCTTATAATTACACTCAGTAACATAATAGGCTTCATGTAGCTTTATATCGCGTAGCATAATGATAATAGTAATATATTGGTAAGGCCTCTGAACTTGATACTGTTTTGCTTCTCAAATAACAGGTAACTTATAAGTAACACATAACAGCTAGTGTTGTTGAAATCAGCACGATTTCATTCGTGATTATATTGTAAAATCAAATATATATCAGGGCATTTGTTATTATTCGATACTATTTCAAATTAATTTCGCAATAGCGTATTTAATATATAACTTTACATACGGTAAACATTATGTGAAATTGTAACAGCGTAATGAAATAGTATTCGCATTGATAGAAATGTTAGCAGAAATGTTATTTTGTAAAGTTGAATCCACTGAAATTGTATAATGAATCCCACGCGAATTTAAATTAATTCACTGTGGTTCGTATTAATGTCCCAATACTCAACAACCTTTAAAATTTGTGATAGAAATATTATATGTGTTCGTTTCCGCATACTTGGGGTCACTCACCCTTGACCTCTTGATCAAGGGGCCAACTATACACCATAGCACATGAAGTCAATTTATTAATATTATTAAGTTCCCCCGAGTTTATGAAAAGGTTTTCTAACTGAAATAACCTGCATCAATGGCTGTTACATTATTTCGTTACAATAATCTACTGAATATATACAATTTTTTAAGGGTATTAATATTTTTGGTAATATTTTTTTATACTAACAACGTTTGGAAGATCAAACGACGTTAACAGTGACGCTGGTAGTTCTGGAAAAATGCCTGGTTGAGCGTCCTTAGATAAACGCCAACAAGTTCCTTTTTTCGCTACTTCCAATACATTTCTAACACTGTCAGTATCAGCGCGTATCAAACATGATTTCTGAAAACAAAAACATCATTTTTGATTGGAAAAATTAATATCAGATTGCACTTTTAGGAATAGTTAACCATTCATACATCTTATCCTAATAAGATATATCAAATAGGAATAACTGTACATTGTAAACTTTGTAAACCGCAATTGTAAACGACTTATTGTAACGCTTAATTAAGTAATGTGTGTATTGCGATATGTAAAAAAATACATAGCAGACATACTTTTATAACACAGTTGTAAATTAGATGTCCTGTGCGCGTTTTAGTCTGATAAGTTTATACAAAATTCAATAGAACTCGTATAAAATACCAGAGAATGGATGAATATGCTACGCTCACCAATATTTCCAAATATCCCTGCCAGACGGGCCACTCGAGGTTCACCGGTAGACACACTCAAAACCATCAAGTCAGGACACCCTTGAGTCGGTCGTCCCTAATGAATCGTCTCGTGCGCTTCAACGACAAAGGACGTAAGCTAAATGCTATTAAATACGTACTCATACTGCTGTTGAGCCTTTACATATATATATAAAGCCTTATTTTACCTTCACATTTACCGCCTCAATAAAGCCTTATTTAAAGGATAATATTTTAAAATACGTAAGCTCATATATATTGAATATCGTTTTATTATTTTTTCGTTTTTCATTGTGTGGAATGTTATTATTGTAAAATGTTTATTTTTATTCAATTATTAATAACCTTTTTTTCCCTTACTAGTATGTGTTGTATGTAACAATAAATTAAATAAAAAACTAAATATTATCTCACAGAACTATACGTGCCGTTAGCAGCGTATGTTTATTTCACAATTATTAGAATTTTATTCACTTTTGTTTTAGCGTTTGAAGCGCCAGAGGCTTGACTCCAATACGTTATAGTTTACACAGATACGCACAATCTTGTACCTTCAACAGTGGAAATAAAATAGTTATAGAACACATTGTATCAGTTGCGGAACAATAGGGACAATTTTCCGGAACAATTTTCCGGGGTTAGTCCTTAGTTGTCAGCAAGTTTACCAGACTAAGTCAGAAGCGTAGCTAGGCTGTACTACCGAACGTCCCCCCCATCCGCTACCCGGGGGACGCTTCCTACATGGCTTGAACGGACAGGGCGGGGGAGCACGTCGAACGCATGGGAGAGGATCGTGGAGTAAAAAAGCACACTAGGGTCGACCGATAGATAGGCGCCCTGTCGGTCGCCCCAACTATCTTTAGAAATACGGTGAATCTGCGTGAACTCCGAAGTGAATGGCTGGGAGGAGCTCGTGCAGGACCGACTAAAGTGGAAATAAATAGCCAAACTTACTTTGGGTCACTGCGCCGATGGGTAAGTAAGTAATAGATAAAAAAACTCACGTTTTTGTTGTCGAAGTACTGAATAAAATTGGGATGGTCAGGAAATAATTTATAAACCCTGTAAGCATCGACACCAATTGAAGTACATATGAAACGAGCTAGTTCCAATAATACAGAGTGCTCATTTGTCCCGCCTTGCAGCTTCTGCACAAACTCCTGAAAATGATGTACATCAATCTGTCAGTTCCCTTTCGCTGCATAGTAAAAATAAATAAATATATTAACACACTCATTCCCGGACTAGAGCTCCCTGTGTGGTGAGTTGCATAGACAACACAATTAAAACAGGGAAAAATTTTACAACTGTCACATAAATCCATGCCCCGGGCGGAAATCGAAATCCTTCGTTTCGCGTATATGGTAATATACCACTACCAGTACAAAGTAAATATTCTTAATTTCAAAACGATGTAGGTGCAATTTCATTATTTCGGTCAATAGAATTCCTATCTCCCTGATAGTCAAAAGCTCTAAATTTCGGGAAATTGTCGCTGAAGCTCTAACATTTTACAGTCCTATTCTGTGTTTTACACTAAAATTAGGATAGAAATACTGATTATTGTTAAGTTAGAATTAATGTTTTAACTATATCCCTTTCGATAACAACATGAGGTAGCAATAATTTTCAGATTGGAGTCCAAAATTGATAACTATATTTGTCAAATACGTTTAGCAAGTGAAATATTAAGTCCATGGTTCTTCTATTTAATAAATTCGTAAATATAACTAATTGGCGGATAACACACAGATCAAACCAGTGATATTTTGTATTTATTTTTATTGAGTCACCCCACTTAGACTTAAGTAAAAAATAAAGGGACAAACGAGGAGTCAGATGACTAATATTTCAGCGAACGATTACATGAAAATATAAATCAACCAAAATGAAACCTTGATTAATGGATCCTTTGATCAAATTAACTCCTGAGAGATGTGAACGGCGATACATGCCTTCGGTATTTCTGATGTCCATTGGCGACTGCGACTTCTTACCTGACTGATTCATTTTCTCTTTTGCTTTTTTTTTCATAATGATACCATACACATTGATTACTAGAATATTATGTGCAACTTTACAATTTCTCATTCGCTACAAGTATCGTGTAAGTTATATCTCATTTTACGATTACGATGCTATTGTTGCTATATGATCATCTCGTATATCACCTATGACACAGTTAAGACATGGACACCGTATAAGGCTGAAACCGCACTAGCGGCAACCGGCGCCTAACTACAGCGGCGTGTAGCCTAAGTGCGGTTTGTCCTTCAAAGATAGGAATCTGACTGGCCTGTTAGTCTAGTCGTTATTGAATCTGACTGCCAAGCCGGAGGTAGTGAATTTTCATCCAGAACATTTCTATGATGAACGTATGTTCTGTGCGTCTGGGTGTAAAAAATATATATTTAAATATGTATTTAGAAATATATATATATCTATGTATGTTTATCGGTTGCCTAATCACCAATTTACAAGCTAACACTTAGTTTGGGATCAAATGGCCGTGTATGAGTTGTCCTAAGACATTATTACAATTTTTATTAGCTCTCCACAATAGTTTGTAAGAACGTTTATTTTTTATGTGCATACATACATCTACGATGCTCTTAAGCTTTACAATATCTAAATAAATTCCTTGCAGTAAACTATTTATCTACTGAAATATAGTTTAATTAAATTACTCACCATAAATATATGTTTTCGGGAATAGAGATTATTCTCATTTTTTACGTTTGTCTTCGTAGATGATGATGAAGACTCTTTTTCCTGAAAATATTTAATTTTAACATCAAACTAAATTTACAACGACATATTTTTTTATATATAACAAAAAAGTAGCTTGCCGCCCAAATGCAATATATATATTTTTGTACAAGCTACATTTTCTTGGATTTATAGCGTTTTCTTTTTCGACCACTATTGGTACATAATGCAGATTCCAAGGGAGAGCCGCCCCTCGTTTTTCCTGCCCCTCTTTCATCATTTTGAGGCCTGTAACTCCATCTAGTGAATACGCGTGTTTTTTAACTTACTAAAACACGAGTGCTTTGCAATATAACCTTATCAAGTTAGGTTCATACAACATTGTAAAAAATATGTGAATCGAGCATTCTAAATAATACTAATACTCGTTTGTTTAGTTTTAATGTTGGTTGACTGTCGATTTTATCCATGTTTTACAAAAGGGGCGGGCATTTTCTATGCAGTTACTATGCAGACCATTTTGTGTTTGGTTATCAAAAATATCGACCTAAGTAATAATAATATTTGGTATATTTGTCTCGTCGTGTAACACTACTGAACTTACGCAACCATTCGCAATTTTCTTATTAATCCATCCTTCCAGTTGTTCCAGGGGTATATTTTCCAGCACGTAAGATTCCAAAAAGTCTTTGTTATGATCCAGATAGTCAAGGATTTCTGAAGTTGAAGAAGGTGTTTAATTCTCTTATCTGTGTTTCACGTAGCATTATTACTAGAGTTGTTACCGGCCAAACCCGACTCGACGTTAGGCCTACAGCCCAGGCTAGATTGGTTTTTCCTACGCCTATTGGGAAAAACTAATTTGATCTAGATTTTGCAATGTGTAGTTTTTCAATAAAAACAGTTTTTAGGTTTTTTTGGGAAAACCATATTTTTTTATTAAAGATCCGTGCGATTTCTTAAACTCCATTTATAGTTAATATTTGATTTTAAAATAATACAGTTAAAAGCAAAACTATAACGGATAGAATTTATTACGAACTTTTTGGGCACATTCCTTTAATAATACATATTTAGACACGCGCAATAACGACTTTTAATAGGTCTTGTCTCTATAGACAAGCACACCGAAGCCAATCGAGAGTAGGTTCATTATTGCAGCCCATGACTGTCCCACTACTGCGCTCGGGTCCATAGTCCACCACGCTGGCCGAGTGCGGATCGGTAGACTTCACACACCATTGAGAACATTATGAGAACTCTCGGGAGTGCAGGTTTCTTCACGATGTTTTCCTTCACCGTAGTAAGTAATAATCAATTTCTGATACGCACATAACTTTGAAAATTAGAGGTGCGCGCAGCATTGTTTGAACCCGGGACCTCCCGTTGGAGAGACCAACGTTCAAAACATTAGGCTATCACTGCTGTACGAGAATAGATTACTAGAGTAAAATATAATTAAGCTTAAAGTGAGGCTTTACTTACTGGCTTTAGTATCAGTTTCAGGTGGAATTAACCGTCGAGCCCGGGTGTCCTTCTCTAGCACACTTCGAGTGCATCTCACATTCGAAAACCGAGAACCATCCTAGAAATAATGATTATATTAATTATCACGTGTTTAATCACGGTTTAACTTATTCGTTTTACGGTTCTAACAAATACGAAAGCCAACATTTTTATAACTATTGTTATGTTATGTTTGGCATAATGATGAAAAATTCGTATGAAAAATTAGATGCTCATAGAACAGTATCTAACAATTGTGGAAAATAAATTAATCATTAACAATTTCATCATAATTTTATTAAGTAGGTAACAAAAAAGTACATTAAAACAACGTTAATAGATCAATGAGAAAGTAGATAAATATTCCTGTATTTATCTTATTATTTAAGAAAAGACAGGATCGCTGTTGCAGGGGATAATACAGTCACGTGTCGTAAGACTAGGCTTATCTACTCAATGTTCATGGCAGTCTAATTAAGTATTATTTTATGATGAATATTACATGATTACGAGACCAAGAATACAACAATTATGAAGTTAAGGTAGCATTCCGCTGTAAGCGACAGCGACCGACGACAGCAACCGGCGACGACGACTGGCGACATCGACTGGCCATAGCGGCAGAACACAGTTGCATGATCCTGCTGCCCCTGGATAGAAATTTATACGATGACGTCAGTTGCGGTTGTCTGTCGCAGTTGCGGGTTTCCGTTGTCATTATGGATTTCAACTAAATGATATCTATTGAAATTCATAGGAAACCGTCAGTCGCGATCGCATACCGCATTGAAAAACCTTTGGTTATTAAGATATTAATATATTAAGATTCCAAGATATTAAGGTACCAATGTACAGTAGTAGGTACTCCCGCGCGTGCGGATCTATTACTTCCTGGCGAGCAACGCGTTAGTGATACCCTGTCACTAACGCGTTGGTTGCAAGTCTGGTATTGCTAATGTCCATGGGTGGCGGCGATTGATCGCTTACCATCAGATGACCGTTTGCCATAAATAAAAAATGCGTAAGTCCTGTGCCTAAACCTAAATAAAATAGCTAAAACATTTGTGGCAAATGGCATGTGGCAAACATTTAAATTATACAAAGTTTAAATTTGTAAACTTTCATTTCATTGCACCCGGAGTGTACCCGATTGTACAATGTTTGAAATCGTCTGCACCTCAAAGGGGTGAAATACATAAAGGTGGAAATTTTGTTCCGGAACCAAATTGAAAATACAAAATTTTATTCATTTGTTTGTACCGGATTGTACCGGTACGGAAACTTGTAACAAATGGGAATAAACCTCTAAAGGTTTACTTTGTTACTACTACGGGATCTAAATCCCGTTTATTTCATTATTTCAAGTTATATATACCAAGTTGATGAAATTTTACAGATTGCTTTTTTATGTAGGTATTAAAAAAATCTAAAATCGAAGTCGAACTAAACACTAAAAGCAATATCCATCAGTCATTCTTTAGACAAGACAACGAAGACGGTCGCACAATTATTGATTGCTTTCAACCCTAAATTCATCGAGTAATTACTTAAATACCCCCGCAATTACTCAACATGAGTTAATTACTTTACTCGGCAAATGTTTATTGGGCGTCAGTTCTGTAAGGCACAATGACGGTGATAAAGGTCAGACCAGGTATGATGAGAAAAATACGGTCATACCAAATACTTATATGCAGAGAAGACAGGTCATGTATGTAGTTGAAATGTTCAAATCCAGTCAATTAGCGTCTATCTACATGCTACATACTATCTAATAACTATCTTAGTAGAAAGATGTCATCTTTAGCAGTACAGTGCTTGAGAAGGCATGTTCCAGCACGATATGTCCAACATATGTACCAGTACAGGGCTCAATATGGTGTACTGATTCACGTTTTCCCTCGAACGCGTCATTCTCAGTATCAACTTTTTATTTTTAGTTACAGATTGAAAACGATGGGCCGTTTGGTTTATTTGCACACAAATGATAATTCTATATCTTTTAAGTAAGAATACTTCATTGTCTAAGATGAAGTGCTTAGATTTCTTTTCAACTTCCATATTTCTTAACTCAAAGTAAATCAATTTACTGAATGTACAATAATAAAACATTAAAATACATCATATTTGTAAAATAATACATTTTGCAAAGAAAAGTACGTTTAAGATCGTTGCAAAAAAAGTAAATCCAAAGTAACAAGTAAAAATGTACAGTAAATATCTCTGTGATCCTTAATATATACCTAGGCCGTTTGGTTTATTTGCACACAAATAATATTTCTATGATTATGTTATAAGTAAGAATACTTCATTGTCTAAGATGAAGTGCTTAGATTTCTTTTCAATTTCCAAATTTCTTAACTCAAAGTAAAATAATTTACTGAATGTACAATAATCATACATTAATATACATCATAATTAAAAAATAATACATTTAGCAAAGAAAAGTATGTTTAAGATTGTTGTAAAAAAGTAAATCCAAAGTATCAGTAAATACATACAGTCTCTGTGATCCTTGTTATATACCTATATTGAAACCACAGAAATAACTCAAGCGATCTGTGCAGTTGACTTTAACTGTCCATACTCTGGATCGAATATTAAAAATCAGCCTTGTCCGTGAATAACAAAGTCTAGACGTCGTCGCATCGTTTAATAAATTTAAATAATCTAAATAAAAATATTATATTCTGACAAACCTAAAAAAAGCCATTGCATACAACCAAGCTGAGCAATCGCAAACATTATTAAGCACTATCAAGCACTGAATAGGATATAGCTTTACCAAAAATTCTTTGTCTGATTCCTTAGTTACTTATACTTTCATTTCAATTACCTATTTCAAGTTCCATAATAAGAACAAATTTACAGTAAATTTAATTTAATTTAATTTTCATCTTTTGAGTCAACACTTCAATATCTAATTTGCCTGAACACATTAGGAACGCCGCAGCTTTAATTTTAATAATTAAATTTACATTACATCCAATAACTTCTGCTAGTATATATTTTTTGTATTGAACTTGGAAGAGGGATATGTTAATTCATACACGGGCTTGGTTTACACCTCCGGTGCCCTCCGGTGACCTCCTTTGCCCTTGGCCTGCACTGAATATTGTTTTGGATGTGATTAATAAAACCGAAGCGTGTTACCGAATCGAAGATGGGCGATTTTAAAAATACTCACCTCAGTCTTTTTAGAAGAAGTAGAAGGTTCCCGTTCGTTTCTAACTTCCTGTTTCTGCTTTTCATCGTAAGCCCTTAGGTATGCCCGCCTACGTTGTTCGGCCATTATAATTATGTTATAAGCTACAACAGAGATTTACCGGTACAGTGATAAAGACAACACAATACAACAACAATGAAGTAAAGGAGTTTTGTTGTCCATTTTAAGGTGTCTATAAATACACAATGATCAGAAATCAGGAAGCTTATATTAAATGGCATTTGTCTTCAGTACTTATCTACCATAACCTAAAAAATAAAAGTGATACCTAAATACCTAATTCATAGTACACTTGCAAAGAAATAAATTATGGATATGAAATATAATACTATTATTTTGACTTATAAAATAATATATCTTACCACAATAAGAAACTTATCTGAACGAATATTAGTTTTTCATTAAACTGAACTGCACGCCATAATTAATTGCAGTAGATTCGTGTCGGGCGAGAAGTTATTCACTAGCTTTAGTACCTTAAGTACAAAAAACTTCAATACAGCTTTAGTTGCCTTGAAAATTGTACTTAAATTTATTCTCTCACGAAGAACTATGACTATTTCACAATAAAATATATGAAAACCACTCAAACACTTTAACAAAGTTCAATAATCTATGCTTGTGCGTTCCACTGACTTTATTGATAACATAATATTAATATATATGAATGGAATAGTTTCATTTGTCGAGTTGCTGATAAGTTTGAAATAATTAACACAGACTAAAGTAATCAGCACAGTTATTATTGTTTCTCATCAAAATCTATAAAAGTGAATACCTATTCCCAAATTTCATTCGTATTCGAATTCTCAAACCTCGTAAACTTGTGTAAAAGAACTCATGGTACGTTTCAAATATGGAAATATGTAAAATAAGAAATCTGTATCTGTATATATGTATTTATAATATGAAGCTCCTATCTTAGAATCCTCAATGTGTTGAGAATACTTTACAGAAATTCGAGAAAGATTTCATTATCATATTATTTTTTTCAATTGTCGAAACCAAGAACATAAAACTGACACCTATTTAACTGCGTAATGACTATTTTCAAGATACAAACCTTATGCTTTTCAATAATATTTTTTTATTATAAGGTATAATAAATTAACGTCGTATTTGTCTATAAAATTTGAAATACAATCAAAACTTTTACATATAAACCTATTCACACTTTAATAAATAAATACGCCACGCAACATTCGTGATTTAAAATAAACACTCAGTTGTAATAACAGCCAAATAAATGTTAAAACTCATACCTTCATGTGATATTCACGACGTGTCCGCACCGTTGGGTGTCCTAAAAACAATAAGCACTTTGCGATCGTTCAAAATGGTAAGCCAAATCAATCTAGGAACTTACTTTGTCACAGTCATCACATACTAAAACAACATCCAGCGGACGTGGTAACATAATATAACTCTCGTATAACATACCTAACATATATATAGTATTCATCAAATTTTTGAAAAATGAGTATTTGTAGTTCTGGAAACCCACGCCGTGTACATACGGTGTACATACTTGCATTGTAAATATATAAAAATGAATTCCCATTTACCTTGGTTTTGGTTCTTCATTTTCCTTCAGAACGATTTCATTTGAACTGACATGTTAGTCTAGAGGTAAGTGAATCTGAATGCTAGGCTGGAGGTCGTTGTTTCGATGCCCTTAAGTAAAAACTTTATGTGATGAGCAGGAATGTTTGTACTGTGTCTGGATGTAAAAAGAACTATTTATGAACATATATAAAATATAAATATAAATTTAAAAATATATATGTATGTTTATCTGTTGTCTGATAAAAGTACAAGCTAACGCTTAGTTTGGGATCAGATCACCTTTTTTATAAGTTTTCTAATACCTTGAAAAGGTTCTTACGAAATGAATAATTATGAAAGGTAACCGGAAAACTTCAGCAGCTACAATAGGACAGTGTCTGTGGTGTCACCCAATAGTAATTAATAAAAGGTAGCTTGTATACCTCCACGGTATCGTTACGGCCCGTTTGCTTTACCGAAGCGAAGCAAGGGGGAGTTACTGGTATATACTGACCCGCTGTACTTGTATGAAATGATCCGCTCTGCTTCCAGCTTCGATCGGGCTGGTAAAAAGCTTTGTAATAAATTAAATTTATAAAGAGTACTAGAAGTTTTATTCGCCAGCTTTTTATTGTTCCGGCCTAGACTAGCGTACATAGTCCTAAGGTTATATCGTTTTATATGGCCCATGATAGTAAGGTATTGTATATCAAGATATCATGTTACGTTCAAATTTTCTTGTTATTAATTTTATCGTTAACGTAAGGATTCTTTGACTCTCGTCAAGTCAGCTATTGGTTCCTAAGACGGACGAAATAAATGACTTGATTTGATTTAATACGTACAATATGGCTTCAACCCATTAATGGCCTTTTACTGATCTCGGATATCTCACACTGAGGAGGTCTAGACCATATTCTGCCACGCTGCTCAAGAGCGGTTGATGGAGGAGTTAGTGGATAACCCAAGTGCCGGAAGTTTTTATGCCCTCCCTTATGGCCCGAAAGCCTCTGACATGGCTTAAAGATTGCTATCTAACGAAACAACCAACAACTTTACGTGCATTCCGGAGGCTCTCATGCTTTGCATACGATCGAACATACAATAAATAATTATCGAACATACAATAAACGAAACATAAAATTACTTAGAAATATATGTTGGGCTAACAAAACTCTTTTCGTAAGTTCTGGTAAACGCTACGACATCACAACATGTGCCTCTCGAGCAAAAATAAATCAGTTGACAGTGTCTGTAATATCATTTAAACCAACTACGAATATTGTAAAGAGATTTTATGCTTTCAATTGATAATAATTCTCCTATAACACACATTATAAATAAATAAATAAAATAAATATCTAAAGGACAACTCACACACGGCTATCCGATCCCAAACTAAGCATGAGCTTGTACTATGGTGATCAGACAACTGATAAACATACATATATATTTTTAAATA
>DWKC01000046.1:0-18027 GCA_018249195.1 Racta chiria
TGCCCCAGCCGGGAAACAGACCCAACTAGGCCACAAGGCCGTTCAATAGTTAAGTACTCTTCTCAGTGCGAGGATTCCACCGCGCCGGTGAAATGGATTTACGGACACTTACAATCACGTGACCCGTCTGCTCGTTTGTAGGCTTAAGGTATAAAAAAAAAACTACATAGAGCCCGTTACGTAGCAACCAACGTCAAATTACATATACGGCAATCACACTACTTACTTATAGCCTACAACCAATACAATCAGAACGTCTTGAACCCATTAAACTCCGCGTGGCATCAATGCGAGACAATAACTTTCTATTGTTATCACGATGCGCGGGAGTCGGAAAGGTCACAAGAATTCAAAGAAAAAAAAATATCAAGGTGTTGGCGACCAGCCAGTAAGGTATACATGAAATAAAACAATAAAATAAAAATGACTTTAAATATATTTACAAAAAATAGCTTCTAAATATTTTCTTACAAGGCACTTATATTCGGTAAACAATATTTTTATTACGATCACAATTTATTATTATATAACTATATAGGCATTAGTCTCGAGACTTAAAAAGGCACATACAACGTTCAAAAGTGGAACATTCAATTGGTAAACTTACATCAAGTAGGTACTGACGATTTGCGCAAGACACTAGCCAGAAAAGTCTTTAAAAATAACAAAACCTCAAACGACAAAATTAAATATGAAACAAGAAGGACGGAAAATGCAAGAATTTGTAGCGGTCATGGAGAAATTTTAAATTTAAATGAATTTATAATGCTGTCTACTCAACGCATTTCTCCTTAAATGTTATAAATTTATTTTAGATGTCATGGAAGCTATATTAATAGGCGCTTCATCAATCGGCGACTCCAGCACTGGCCACTTCCTTCGTGCACGACAAATTGGACTGCCCTGGCCGGAGATTCTCCATTTTTACCAATGAACTTTACAATACAAAGTTTAAACTGTCACTGTCAGTTAGTCTGTATATTTAAAGTTGAAACAATGATTGTAGTCGGTAACATTTGTGAGATGATAAATGATACTTTGATACTGTCGTAGTTTACAGTCTGTGATCTGATGTAACGTCAAACGTCAATGGATGACAGATGAGAGAAGTAGTCCGAATAAAATGTCAATTATGTCGCGCAACTCGGGGAAATAACTTAATAACGAGCCAGGAACTGGATCTTGAATTTGGAATTGAAAATAACATTCATTGCGGTCTTGAGACCGACATACTAACATTCCTCGTCACGTACACAAATACAATTTCAGAGCCCGCGATAGACGTGAACGTTCAGCTCAAAATTAAATCATCCTGATCAGTACATTTATTAAATTACGTGACATATTGTTGTCAATCTTGATGATCAATGATTCTTTTGATTGTATTGTGTTTATGAAATATTTGTTTGATTAAGATAAGTAAATTAAACTTAAATTTATATAATAGAAAAAATATAAGAAAGTATCAAGAACAGTGTATGGACGGTTTATAGGACCATACCATACCATAGCAAGACATCAAAGTTATCGCTTTTTGACAGTTCGCACCGTTTATTAAACAGACTGTTAGATTGTTGATGTGTCCACTGGGACATCATTTGTATCTAACATTGTAACTATGATATATACATACATATATTGTATGGTACTAATGTTACGACTAAACGAAAAACATATCGAATCTGCCATCAGGTAGGTTTGTGATTATGCTTGGCAGCCAACCAAGGAGGGACTGACACCTCACAAACGAAAATTATATTACATTAAAAATACTTGTTAATAAACAACGAATCTTAGTTACATACATACTAACAAAATATATTGAAGGTACGTCAAAGAATGGTCCGATACAACGATTTGAACTATTATTTGGCGGCAAGCGCGGCGCCACACGGTTATATTACTTTATAAGCACATTTTGTTTTGTATTATGTTTGGTACAAAATTTTACAATAGAAATCGATATTGAATAGTCAATATTACGTCAAAGCTTACAAACAAAACAAAAATGATTATAATTTGATTATTACATTAGAAAGTTGTGCGTTCGTATTCTGCAAGCAGCGCTCGCCGTCATATCATCACCTAATCTGTTGGTATCTTCCTAATTGGTAATTATTCTATACATATTTTTAGTAAAATTCTTGATCTTCTTGCCACTCTACATTTGGCACGTTCAAAAGTACGCCACATTACTTACATTTTAAAAGTAAAAACTACAAAATAATGTCATTATCATATCATACATATCATAAATCTGTAGCTGATCGCTGTCTGAACGTAGAAGATATGTGGAAGAAACTTATAGGAGGCGGGGGGGTTGTAGTATGGAATACAACTCAAAATCTTTAGAATTTTTGTCTGTACGTCTGTGCCTTTGTTCGCGCTAAACTCAGAGCCGGCTGATCCGATTTGTATGCGGTTTTCACTGATGTATTGGGCTAAGCTTGGTACTTATTTTTATTGAAATTGGTGCGGTGCATAAATAAATAAGGCATGACAATTTAAAGAATTCCATGTATAGAAGTTGCGCGCGAACGAATTAGCTAATATAAATAAATAAATATAATTCTTATTTATTATTTTCTTATTTCATTTTTTTTTATTTAATAAGTATCCTATGTTACTTCTAATACGTCCAAAAGTATGTGTACAATGTGTAAAAAACTAAAAAAAAAACGAATTACTACGACGTCGCTGTATGTCCGTCCGGCCCTCACAGTCTGTCACGTAAACCGTCGGAGACCCTCGAATTTTTACATAACATGTTAGTTACTGTAGCCGCTATAAGAAATGTACCTAGTAAACTTAACTATGTTACAAATTAATGGATGTCAACCGATTACTACGTTTTAATGCTTGTTTTTTATACCATTATTGTTAGTTAGACATTCTTTTAAATATTATGAGCACGCAAACGGACATACTGGTCACCTGATGGTAAGTGGTCATCGCCGCCCATAGACATTAGCAACACCAGAGTGGGGTGTCACTTACACGTTGATTGCCAAGAAAAAAAAAGAAGGGAAGCAGCACGTCGCTGAAATCCGGAATCAATAACGGACCCCAGACACACTAACAAACATACCGCTTCGGGATGGGTGACAGAACATGACTGGGAAGGAGCAGGGCTTACGGACGAAGAGAAAAAGAGGAGAACTGGCTCTGCGGGCCCCAAACGAACACGACGAATCATTTGGCGACTGACTCAAACAAGAGTGTGGGAGCCAGTCAGACGGGTCTCAAAAAGATAATAATTATTTCGTGAAGCCCCACCACCAAGCAGCTGACTTCTGTCGCATCTTACGATACCCTGGTCTGCCAACATGGGAATGGGGTTAGTATTCTACCTCAATACGGCAATGGCGGGATTTGAAATTTTCACAGAACTGCTGCAGTAAAAAAACAATTTAATGCAAAATGAAAGGAATTTCCTTACCAGAAACATGTTTTTTGGAATAAAAATTACACAATGGTAAGGGACAATTCGGGTGCGGCCAACTCAAACTTGCCAAATTTTATTTGAGATTATGCACTGGTCTATCACAAGACGGACCTTAACACCTTAGGCGCAATCATAAGATTCCACTTTTCCAAGCTGATCAGCGTAATGGTAGCTTTTTGAACGAAGCGATTAGGACCGGTCGCCGCGAGTCGACCTCTTCGTATGAATGTGTCGCATATGCACTATACAATACAAACGTACGTGTTGTATATGGTGGCCGGTCAAAGTTACTTACTTTGTAAGGTTATCAATAGATATTCAGTGGGTCGCAGCGACCGGCCTCGACCGTCGGTCGCAGTGAACGGCCGCGGTCGCTTCTCTCGGAAAACTGATCGCAACCACAAGAGTCATGCCAATATTGCCTTTGTTGGTTTACTAACACCGACCTTGGCCACCGACCACGCTTACGGTTTAGGCAGATTTGTACGTTCGAGATAAACTATTAAGAAATCTGAGGAATGCGGGTTTCCCGTGGTCTTTCATCCCGGAAGTAAGTGATGAGTAATGGTTGATATCAACGAAGCTTCAACTCATTCAAGGCCCAATACTGCGTATGCGTAACTGAGGAGGTCTAGATCATACTTCACCACGCTACTCCAAGCGGATTAGTGGAGTAATCTGCACATCCTACTAATATCATAAATGATAAAGTTTGTGAGGATGTGTGGATGTTTGTTGCTTTTTCAAGCATAAATTACTAAACATATCTGATTGAAATTTGGCACAGAGATAGATTACAGATAGATAATCTGGAATCTGGATAATCTGGAAAGCATAGGCTAGTTTTTATCAACATGCCAAGTGGTTGAAGCCGCAGGCGGAAGCTCGCACTTTTATAAATTGGAGTATTGGTATTAACTCGTTTAAGAGCACGACGCTGAAACTAAATTACTATGGAATACTACACTGAGTTACTATACTCTGTATTACCCGTAGTGAGTACAGAGCGAGAATTTTATCCATGCTCTCAATACATATGTTGGTACCGCTCTCCTTTCTTCTTTCATACACGTATTAATCATTAAAGACACAGTGCGCTCGCGAGCCCTTCGAAGTCAATTAACACGTAACATAATTCTGCTACTTTTTTCTATTAAACAAGTATCGTTCTTGAATACGAGTTGAATAAAACAATCCCATCAAAAATATAAATGTTAAATGAGGGCCAAGTTCAATATGGAACAATGCGTCGTTCTCCATCTCACTGATAGAAGAATCTATATGGGTGCCAAGTCCTGTGTTCACTCGGGATGTAGGTAATTCAAGCTCATGTTTATCACCGAGCTTAATGATAATAATAATAATAGCTGTTTCATTCCCTCAAACATAACAATCCATTAAAATAAAATTGTGAATGCTTGTAGTCCGTACTAGGGCACCTTGTATGACAGATCTCCAGGTCTTGAGTTGGGTTGTAGGTAACCCTCAACATAGAGAATCCAAATGCATAAGAATGTCAATTTCACAAACATTATTCCATAATAAAATAATGAAGAACTCATTAGCGTTCATCAGGTTAAAAGTTTCAATTACTTAAAAGTTAGAGTGCGATGGAGAACAATCGTTGGCGGGAGTCGTCGTCGGGCGTCGTGTCGGCCGTCGTATCGGGCGCCGTGTCGGGCGTCGGCGGCCGTCGGTGACACATCTCGGCATGATTCACGAGCCGGCCTGCAGCGCCCAAGAATCCCTGACGTCAGCCTCGCGTCCGGGACCTATTCTCAATGTCTGGCTTAGCTTGCCTTTTGTATCGCGCGATATGCGCAACTTAGCTTATAATCGGAAAGTTAAAGCTTATAATCGGAAAGTTAATTAGATAGATATTGTTTTTGTAAATTGCTCCAACTTTTACCATACTCACGATTGGTTTAAAGATACTTGATCCTTAGGATCACGATTATATATTAATTAGATACCTAAAAACATAATAAAAGTTAATTTTTTTTTTCCATACATATAGCTCTGCTACACCAAATTCTGTATGTGCAGTAGATTTAAAACAATCGGTTTCAGACAGACATTTGTTTTGGTAATACCTACCAATTTCTTCTACTTTCTACTATTTTTAACTACCTAACAGCAGGTGGTGGGTAATAAAGTAGGCAGATCACATTTTTGAGCAAGTCACACCGACGTTTAAGCAACATATAATTTAAAATTGATACAAAATCGAGGCACAGATGCCTACATCTAGCTAAAGCTTTGTACCTGCAACCCGACTTTTCTTTCTGTGAGATCTGCTTTTATTTTGGATTTTAACACAATCATTAATGTGCTAAATGTTCGATATTTGGTAAATCTTTTCCTACTGCACCAAACAGTTGTTCCACTTTTGTAACTAACACCTAACTCAAAATCAAACTGACAAACAAATAGTTAACTTGCAGTGGAAACAAACAAACTTGGAATGGAATGTGCATTTCTGTTTTGTCCAATGGTTAGCTGGTAGAGAATGCAATAAGCATTAAGCTCGCCATTTGTACCATATTGTGGTCAATAAAAGTTAAATAAATAAATAAAACATCCAAAAAAATAAATACGAGAAGCACCTTCGTTATGTTAATACCAATGATATTAGAATAGTCCCCCAGATCTCGCTGGTTCACACCCGCCGTGTTCCGTTGCGACCGCAATGTTCGGAGTATCTTTTGTGTTCTTAACCTCCGTATCACCTCGCCGCTCGCCGCTAACCGCTCGCCTGTTGTATTGAATACAGAAACCGTATTGCAATATGTAGGTATTTTATAAAGCTACAAAAAATTGTGGTGTTTTCTTCCTATTTTAAGACAAGGATTTTCCTTAAATACCTACCATCCATGCTTAGGTGTATATGATATAAACCCTTGATACTCCTTGGAGCTTAAAGTTTATAAAAAGAGGGTACTTCTGTCTACGCGAGGAAGAGTTTCTTGAATTAGTGACCGATTGATTAATGGAGGATATTCTCTCCAGGTTTCTTTTACTAGGGGACTACACTCAAAAAATGCAGATATGTGATTATGAATTCGTAATTTATTAAGATCTTTTATGGTCGTGAACTCATGTGACCCGTGTGTCATAGTAGGCGACAGGACTATATTATCATAGATTGCGTAAGGACTATATTATCATACGATTGTGATGGTATTACTAATAGTATTTTTATCCCTGAAACCTTGTCGCTGATGTCCATGGTGGACGGTGAGCACTTACCATTAGAAGGCTACCCAGATCTATTGTTCGACACCGACTTTAATCTACGAACGCAAAATGATAAGAAATAAAACTTATTTCAGATGTGCATAAACCGTATAAATTGAGAGCATACGCAATACATTGCTTATCGCAAAATATATTTATATAGAAATGCCGACAAACATGCCACACTACGCGATGTAAGCGATCATCGCACATTCCATATCCCCGCATACCCCATTCACATCACAAGCGCAAAAGGTGACAACGATATGCTGTCGGCTATCATCAGTTATCCGGCCAGAACGATTCGTTTGGCAAGCAAGTGTAGTAGCTACCCAGGTGGGCATTGTGAAATGGTAACAAACACGTAAGAATTATAATATTAACGTGAAACCGTACCACCAGGCTGACCTTACGACACCTTGATCTGTCAGTGTGGGTCAGTAATCTATGCAGCGCCAATAACACAAAGATATTTAAAAAAATCGTATTCAGCATTAATGTAAAAAATACTCAAATTAAATCTGCTGTTCCATTTTACCATGTTTCACAAAAAGATGGAAGAAGCTAGCACTGAATAAGCAGTAGCAAGGAGTTTCGTACCGGTGCAAGATATTACTATTTAAATCAATCTTTATATAGTATAAAATCATCAAATTACGCGTTCTAAGCGTTAGCTTGTACTATGATCAGACAACTGATAAACATACACATATATTTTTAAATACATACATAAATAACTTTATACCTAGACACACAAACTTTCCGGTTTATCACATAAAACTTGTGCTGGGTTTGAATCGAACCCACGACCTCCGGCTTAGCAGTCAGGTTCACCAACCACTAGACCAACAGGCCAGTCAACACATAAGGTTAGAAATTCTGAACATTTTTGACAGAGAAGCCGCTATTTTCAATTACATTTGACGCAACATCTACCGTACCACTATTGGAACGATTGGCAAATAAATGATGTTTGAATTTTGCACCCTACAAAGCTCGAAACTTTTCGTTAAATAAAGCAGGATTTTGAAGTGATAAATAAAATGAAAATGACAAATTCTACATCCATTATATTTCAATGTCATTAGTGGCGATAGTTAAAACTAATACACATCTTCACTCGAGTTTTAATTAAATTTGTTTTTGTTTTTTATTTTTTACATAGGAAATATTATTACAATAATAAAATTATAGGACACATAAACATAAAAGAAATCCAGTACCACGTTCGAGTCCGGAAATCTATTTAATACAAAGATCATTATAATTCAATGATAATCAATAAAGATACAACGGTAAAAAAATCAGTCTAGATGGAGAGATTCATCTTATACAGACGTTGGTTTACAAACTTCCATTTCGTCCGTTCAAATCTTAAAATTAATAAAGGAACAAAAATTTAGAACTTAAAACTAAATAGAAAACAGTACCATAATCAGGCATGTGAGACTACGATACAACAGTAGTACCAAAATTGTATTTCATTAAGTATTATTAGTAATAAATATTTGTAATATTTACAAAAACTGCTAGTAATATTCAATAAAAAATTACTTATTATTCAAAATACGTTACTTTTGACAGTAATAGTAATTTTGATGGTTCATTTCTAGCGGTGAAAACTAACATAATACCCTTCTTTTAACTTGTCCTGATCCATACTGATTTTCAGAGATCGCGCGCTGAACGTTCCTTTTTATAAAATACGAAATTATAGACTGAATTTCTGAGACTCTGCATAGTTTCCTGTTGATTTTTTGAAATTAAATTTATCGTGTATCATCCACTAGTCAAGGACCGTATAATTAACATTTTTTTCAGATTTTTAATATTTCTAATTAGATTAACATTAAAAACACCGCTTATATAGAAACTCCTGCCGTAAAAATACCATACGAGTATTTATAGGTACTATACAAGGTGTTCTAATTATATCCGCTCTCGAGAAGGATTTTAAGAGAACTTATTTTCTCTCAAATTTCGTAAGACAGTTTATTTTCTTGTCTACACTCTAAGCTACTTAGCCTCTTTATACAATTAAGCCTAATTGGCCTAGCAAACATTTTAGCCCAAAATAATAGACTCCTACGAAAACAGAAGGTCGACTCTGTACAATTTTGTAAAAGTATTATCTGCATAAGTAAGTGTTTGACTTACACCTGAATAAGTATTAGAAACGTTAAAACTTTATTTTACTACCTTTCGGTTGCCTGTGCAAACGGCGCGTCCTATTATAAGGACCCTGATTAGGGCTCCGTAGAAAGTTTGGAATTATATTTTTTTTTACCATGTCCTATGAAGCGTGTCAGATCGCTAAAGAGTAACGATAGGCGATGTTCATAGGGTTTCGTAGAATATTAGGAACTTAAGGTTCGCCATGAGACCCTTAGTGTTAGAAAGATTACATGGATATACATATTTTTCGTATGTACTGTATGTATGTAAAACCGGATTACAGGCACACCAACAACACACCGGTTCAGGACGGTAGACAGAGGAGGAATGGGAGGGAGGATGACTAAATGATGGGGAGTAAGAAGAACTTCAGTCTGTCTGTTTGTAGCAAGGCTCATAATTCCTGATAAACCTGATGTACCTGATAAACTGAGCCTTGCTCGACTCCCATCTGGTGTAAAATAGTATTACAACGTTGGAGCCTGACGTCGGAAGCTGTTTGCGGTACCGCACAGTAGACATGTCCTCGGGAAGGAGTCGCCTCTGATGCGAGCCCTGACCTTACTAAGTGGTTTAGACCATGTCTGTTTGTCTGTGTCCTTGTTCGCGCTGATCTCAGAAATCTGATCCGGTATAAATGCGGTTTTCACTGACGTATTGTACTAAACTTTGATTGACAATTAGTGGAATTTCTATTGAAATCGGTGCACAAATATACAAAATAAAACAGTTTAAAGAATTCCGTCTTTACAAATTTCACGCTAACGGATTCGCTGAAACATAAGTATAGAATCTATAGCATAGAAGCTAGTATAAGTGTAATCCTAAACAAAGGAAGCATTATAGCTAAGGTCTGTTCATAATTGTTCCGACATTTTCTCCATACGCATAAACTTCTTGGCGGATAATTGTAGCAGAGTGAAACTTTGTTCCTAAGTTTAATACCAGGAGCTAAACGTTAGAAACTAATTTGAGCCTGCTGACATGAATGTTTATTTCTAGGATCTTATTTGTATCATCACATCACTACGACTAGCCTATTGGTCTAGTGGTTAGTAAACCTGACTGCTAAGCCATAGGTCGTGGGTTTGATTGCCACCTAGGACAACCTTTTTTTGTGATGAAAAGATTGGGGTCAGATGGTGGTGTGAGAGTTGTCCTAAGATTTATATTTATCATCAATTACAATGAATTACGTTAGGGTCAAGGAATCGAATAATCGAGGTTTCGATTTCAATTCAATGTTATTTTATGCGATTCCGGGAAATATTCAAATGACAGTAGACAATAGATTGCAGTGCTATCTGTCTTTTGTTAGTGCGAAGCTTTTGAATTATTGGCTATTAATATAATTGATTGCACCTGTTTGGTTTCATCGTTATATTGTAACTCCGAGCAAAACTCGGATTATTAGGTTGTATTTATTATGACCTGTAAGTAGCGGAAAACGATTTTATTGAAGCAACGCAACAAAATAGGTTAAGCCG
Organism: Racta chiria; assembly: GCA_018249195.1. Lineage (NCBI taxonomy): Eukaryota > Metazoa > Arthropoda > Insecta > Lepidoptera > Hesperiidae > Racta > Racta chiria. Next base: position 10,345 of record DWKC01000046.1, read on the forward strand.
TTTCTTAGAGGGATCGAAAACGTACAGGCAAAAATACCAAACAGATGAAAATTTTTAAAATCATTGAATCGGGTGTGTGTGCACATTCACATGCAGAAATCGACTAGTTAAAGACTATCTATCTATATACAAAAATGAATGTTTGTCTGTATGTCCTTTAAAGATTCTGAAATTGAAGAAGATAAGGCACTGATTTCTTCAGCAACCTCATAGAGAATTATCTGAAAATGGTTTTGGCACCAAAATTATATCGATCCGATACATGGTTGATGAGTTACAGTTTAAAATATTGATTTTTTTCTTTTACATAATGAGCGTTAACTACAGGTATCATTATTTTTCTAATCTTGATTGATTTGATATTTTATTGCAGAACAACGTCTGCTGGGCAGCTAGTAATATATAAATATCAAGAGTATTAGAAATAGTAGGATAGAATAACGATATAAATAAATATTTTATTACTAGTATCCTAAAATTTGGCGATATTACTCTTTGGTAATAAAAGGCGCGTTACTACAAAGTACCAGGATGCCATAAACTTCAAGCACATCGCACTTACGATATAACTCAAACACTGGCTGAACATAAATAGTTGGGCAGTTCGCAAAACGTTGTCGCGGAAGTTTGTCACATAAAAAATTCGCAAAGCCTTTCAGATTTTCCGCTCTGTGGCTTAGTTTTTCCGACGGTTTTTATTATTTTCTCTGTACAAAGGTACAATGAGCACAGAATAAATAATACATCAGTCCTTTTTTAATGCTTTGTTTTTTTTATATATTTACATACTTGAGAATATGCGATGGAAACTCGACCGTAATCCAAAAGTACGTAAGGTTCATTTACACTGACAGAACTGTTTTTTTTGTCTTTAATAAATTTATTTGTAACATATATCAAATACATTTTGATTTTTTACAATTGTTTTCCCCCTTTCACACCCTCTCGTGTTTGAATTATGTGTGCAAATTATCTACGCCGTTTTACGCCGGCTTAACGCGTACTTTAACGCGCGAATCAATAAATTGAGTGAGTAATATTCCGAATTAGAATATTGGAATTATACTGTTTTAGTACTTCAATATTGCTCTAAAGATTACTAAAGAAGTTTAATCCCTCTTAAAGCCTAGTAATTAAAATTCCATTACGCCATTACATAAATATAACTTCATTTAATAAGGATTCCAGAGAAAATGCTTGAATTAAGCATTAAAGTTAACATTACAACCAGGGAAGGTTCTGTCTAGTTGCCATATATAAATAATTCAATTTATATTTCATAAATTAATAATTTTATCGTCAGGTAACTCACCCACTGTTGTTATTACATTTTCACGGTTAATCATTATTTATAAAACGATCAAATCGTTATCTATGTAGCTATTAGGTGTCGTTTATTAATTTATTCTTTATTGAACGTTACTACTACGGCGGACTAATGCTAAAAGCATTCTCTACCAGTCAACCTTAGGGCAGTGGGAGAACGAAGAAGTCGTCGATGAATTTCCAGTTCCAAATTTAAAATAGCTACTACTATTTACTGCTCTCACTTCAGATGATTATATATTAACATTTGAATACAAATTAAATATACATATATTTTCATTCGTCTTCGAGAGATGGTCAGCGAAGTCCTTATGTAATCTTTATTAGGATTCTGTTTTCACCCTTCAAATCGAGTATACTGTGATCATATACGTAGTATAGAATAAAGTAAACAATCGAATCCCGTGTGCGAGTAAGATCTCGATTTTTACGTAAATCTAACATGTGAGAAAGAATACGAAAACATCAGCATATCAAAAAAAAATATGTTAATAAATTTATATACTCTTAAGTCTTTCTAAGTTTTTTCAAATAATTAAGCTATAAACGAAACGCTAACGTGTTCTGTGTTAGACAGCAGTAGTAGTAGAAACTTCAACAAAGAACAACAATAAATCCATTCCGGGAGTGGCATAGTCACTCAGTGACAATATTCCGGCTAAAAAACAAATAAACAGAACAATAAATACATACCGCTAAGGTCCGCACCATTTTCAATTTGATTATTGTCATGTTATAGACTACCGCCAAGCTGCTAACTTCTGTCGACACTTACGACACTTAAGACCTTACGACATCCTGATCTTCTATTCTAGTCCTCCCCAATTTTGCAAGAAATAAAATAAGTATTCCACAGTGCGTACAGAACTTTTTATGATCACTTCATTCGACTTCGGAAGATAAACGTTATTGTTACATCTTACGTTAAATCCTCAACATTCTTGTTTTTGCACGGAAATTCTCGGTAGGAAGTATTGAAAGTTCTTATCATGTTTATTGATCAATGGTCTTAAAATCTTCCCCTAATATTGTAACTCATACTTACCCTAATTCGTTTTTCTGAAGATTATACGTAGCTATACGTATCTGCGTGTGTTTGTGACACCAACACGATAAAGACACGATGAAATGTCGCACGTATAAATAGTCTCGCTATGACATTTTTAACAACACGATAAACAGACAAAAAAAAACAAAAAAAGTTGTTTTGGGTTCTGTCTCACTACAAACCCCCTTATAAGTTTCTCCCATATATCTTTCATGTACAGACAGCAATCAGTTACAGATTTATTATATGTATGATAACATTTTCGGGATATGTGCCTGTTTCTCTGTGCATGTAGTGTGCTGTCGGAAACAGCATTTAACCAATGTTTCAAACACAATCATGTTTGTTCGAAGTAAATATTGTTCGGTGGTACGCAACCTTACGTATGCGCCTCCTACGCGCACATAACTGATTTTATTAGATATAGTTTTCGTCGTCATAACTCAAAAGATTCTCTAATGACGTTTCTGGCGAAAGTTTGCATTCCGTCCGCTTTTCAGTCTTATTTTTCAGAAGCCGAGCGATGAAGCCATATTGTGCAGGCTTCTGAAAGTAGGTCATGTTCTGAAAAATTGACGCTGAACTGAAACACCTGCTCAAATGTACCAAGTTGAATTTAATAGGATTTATAATCCCCTGCTATAGCTACCTCTATTAAGAGCTGGAGCGTTTGCATCTAAATTAAGTGGAAATTATATTTAACGTCTCGTTCCCGTTGTTCTTGAGTATTGTATTCAACAAATGGCCCAGTACCTGAGCAATGGCTCTACTAACTGAGGAAGCCCAGAGCAAAGTCACGGTGCTTTAATACCGATTGGTAGAGTAGTGCCCAACCCATGAGCTGGATGTATTAACCCTACATTTTTTTTGTTTTATGTTATGAGCAGGCATACAGGCAGACGGGTCATCTGATGGTAAGTGATCACTGCCACCCACAGACATTAGCAACACCAGACGGGGGGGGGGGGGGCTAATGCGTTGCCTGCAAGGAAAGTAATAGACCCTCACGCACGGGGAAGACAAAGAAAGAAGGGAAGCAGTACGTCGATGAAATAACCAGAATCGATAAAGCCACTAACTGAACACACGGACACCAACAACATACCGTTTCAGGATGGGTGACAGAAGAAGAATTGGAAGAAGGAGGACTGAAGGATGGGGAGAAAAAGAGGAGAACTGGCAATTACGGCAATTATTATCTCCTACAAGTTCTTAATGGCTTATGTAACAGTACCAACTGGGATTGACGGCTTTACGTGCCCTGACGGCAGTGCTCAAGAACTGTTTGCCACTACCACTCGTCTATCCTCCAGATCTCGGCTGCGTGAGATAATTTCCCGATCACTTTGGAACGTTAAAACAGGGCTATGAATACTTCATTATTTTATAGCCGGCTAGCTTCCACCCTCTTGCTTGAGTCAGCTACGTTATTTGGCTTTTACACATCGATGAAGCTTTTGGCGTTTCTAATTTGCATGAGTGACAGTGTTAGGTGGCTCGTCTGCTTCTTTGTTGTATATTTCCATAAAAAAGGCAGTTTTGTCACTATTATTATATTACTAGTAGCTGAAATCGATGACCCAGTATTTAATAACAACGAAGCTTAACTCCCGCACGGTGACTGGCCAAAAGCTCGCCGACACGAAAAGCTGGTATTAAAATTTCTCATTACGAGCGTCTATCACAGCCATTATGACATAATCATGGTTTTGTAGATGTTTTGTTTTGCGATAGTTACAAACAAGGTTGCTTTGAGAAACCGTATATTAGTTTCAAGGGTAAATATCCGATTTGCTCAGGATTTTTGATTAAATACCGGCAAATTTAATTACTACAAGGCTATGCTCACTTTAAATGCGTTTTCGTACGAATTTTACTCGTGTGAACACGTGCGAATGATCCCAAACTTACCAAGTTGGTACTATGAGGTAATTCCAACTATCTGACATTCCGACGTTGATTATCAATCCTCTTCCGGATTTTTCAAGCGTCTTCCTATTTGACGGAAAATTCAATGTGCACACTCAATTCGTACGAGTGCGATCGAACGTTTACGTACAATATAAATTTGGATCCGAAGTGAATGTGGCCTAACGCGTAGTTGTTGTCGCTTATGGAGATCAGAACCATTAAAGATATTGTCGTGTAGATATTTATTTGTTAACATGTCTCAGAGCTGGTATGGCTCTGTGAGCAATGGTCGGTTCACCGAACCGTAGGTCCATGGTTAAATGATAGTTTTGTTGGTTTTTTATTCATATAAAAATATAATTACCAAATAGTTTTCGACGAAATAAAAAAATAAAAGAATAGCGTTGGTAGAATTAAGGAATTAAATAAAAAATTGGAACGTTGATGTTCGAAATTAGAATTAAATTTTTGTTTATATTTTATGTACGATCGGAAACAGGGCATGGGCAATTCAGTTTGAAAGCGAAAAATCAAAAAATCGAAAAAAGAGGAAGAGAAAAAGAAAGAAGTAGTGATATATATATTTTGTTCTTTTTGTATTATTGCATTTTGTTTTTTATGTTTGCTGTAGCCATAAATGTTTTTCTTTCTTTCTGATAAGGAAAAGTAGTGAAGTGTGACGTCATAGTAGTGCAGTGGCGTTAGTGTTTACCTTCGTAATTAAAATTTTAAAAAACACCTATCTACTAATACCGGCCTGTCCATGCTCGTGGCAACAATACTGATGGGTTGCTATCCAAAAAAGTAGAGATGTGGGTAGGGACCCAAATTTTGCCTAATAATAATAATAATAATACTCTTTATTGTACACACCAATGAAGAAAGTATTACAGTGTATCAAAATTTGGGTACAAAAGGCGGCCTTATCGCTAAGCAGCGATTTCTACTAAAAAAAATTTTTTTTTAAAAATGTATTCGTCTTTATTACTGATGTAATTATATTTTCAGGCTCTGGAACTTGAGTATATGAATAACAATTTGACATGTATGATCCTTTTACCAAGAAAGAAAGATGGCGTCCCAAGCTTGATGTCCAAACTGGTCGATGACAATACACTAACCTCTGTTAGGAGTAGCTTAAAGTATGAGAGAGTAGACGTTTCGATACCTAAATTCAAAACAACCACAAGTATCGATTTGAAAGAACAATATGAGAAGGTATTGTTAAACATTATTTTTTATACATTTACTCTTAAGTATACAGAAAAAATATATATTTTTTGTAAAATACTGTAATTTATGTAGTAGTACGTAGTAAAACCTCACTTCTCTTTGATCATCTTCTTCCTTTTGATCATCAAGAATGTTCTGTTTACAATATCATACGGTACCGATTCGCTGTAAGGATTGAACAACGTCTTAACGTTTTAGATCAGTTTCATACTGGGTCCAGTGATATCATTGTAAGCGCTTCTGAAGCAGATTATGAATTAAGTTAGAAGTTGAACCCTGATAATCTTCATAATTTTTAATTTTCACCAAATAAAAAAAAGCGTACTCCTGCTTCGACAACTTCTGCTCTCCCCTTTTATTAAATACATTTCTTGTTTAATTTGACTTATTTTTCGTCTTACTAATCGTTCGCATTTATAATTTTAGTAACTCCATGGTTATTATAATTACAGCTCGGCTTAAACACAATGTTTACTGATCAAGCCAATCTCAAGGGCATTATGGCTGATGGAAGTGGGATAAAAGTTACAGCAGCTATTCAAAAAGCAACCATCGATTTTGATGAATCAGGCTCAGAAGCAGCGGCTGCTAATGGTAGGTTTATGTCAATTCTAATTGATCGAAGAAGTTTAGCAATACTGAATGTAGGTGGATGGGTAACAGTAGCAAATAAACTTAAGTGCTCCCATAAATTGGAGAGCATCGGAAGCCATTGTTCTGGTATTATTATTGGAAAACGGTAAATGGAATATGCTCTAGGTGTCCTAAGTGAAAAGTTAGTTATCTTCACTGCTGTTAACTGCAAACACGATGTAAAACCAGGATCCTACTAACGTCATATGGATGTGTGAAGTTAGTCTACTGTATTGGGGCGACATAGAATACTAAGCCCAATCCCATGCTGGCTAACCAAGGTGTCGTTAGGGGCGTCAGAAGTTAGATGCTTTTATATAAATGCGTCTTCGCGAAAGGATTATTATCTTTTTGTAAAGCTTAAGCCACCCTTTTGCTTGAGTCAGCCACGACGTTTCGTGGCTGACTCGATCTACGACTACGATCCGTTGATCGTAGTATTCCAACTGGGGCTTGAGAGTCATTCCTTTAGTCATTCTTCTTCCTATTATCTTTTTTTCATTTTTTATTTGTACACAAAATAAATACACAAAAAACACATTTCAAAAGTGCACTTCTTATTTCAAATTTGAAAGTCTTGCCCCTGTTCTTCTTCTTTTTCTCCTTCTTCTATCTATGTACTCCTACCACCCGTCCTGAAGTGGTATTTTGTTGGTCACTTACCACCAGATGACCCTACCTAAAAACCTACCTGCTAGAATAACCGACATAATTAATGATTATTGATCTAACAACATAGTCTGATTCGATTATAATAATTTGTTTGCGGATTATTATTTTTTATAAATATGTAATTTCTTAGGAATTTTTATCTTTATACCAATTTTATTTCAGCTATTATAGGAATCAGAATTACCTCTGCAGAAGTACCTCTACTTGATCCGATACGATTCAACGCAAAACAACCCTTCGTGTATTTTCTAATGTTTAATGAAACACCAATTTTTTGCGGCAAATATGAAGGAAATTAAAATTATCAAATGTCAGTTACCAAACACAAAATTGCATATATAAAACAGGCACCATTCATTCATTTCAGCCATTATAGGAGTACAGACCGCCGCAGCAGTTAGACAACCTCCGATTCCCTTCCATGCCGATCGTTCCTTCATCTATCTTTTACTGTTTCGTGGAACACCTTTCTTTTGTGGCACATATGCAGGAAATTAACAATCAAAAATCATGTTCAATTTCAATAAAAATAACTAGTTAATAAAATAACTATCGTTCTTTCATTTCCGCCATTACAGCAGAACCACGTTCCGTGGAACCTCCCGTAATCTTCAGCGTTAATCGTTCATGCATTTATTACTTACTGTTTAAGGGGACTCCTATATTTTGTGGCTCAATTATGGGCAATTGATAAACATAATACTGGACTTGGTAAATACAGTTCGCGTGTGAATAAAACAATTTATTTTATTTCAGCTTTTATAGGAGTAGCGACTTCTGCTATGGTGTCTCCTCCCGATCCTCCTATACCATTCGTCGCTAATCGCCAATTTATCTATTTCTTGCTAATGAATGGAACC
>DWKC01000047.1:0-17953 GCA_018249195.1 Racta chiria
ATGGGCTACGGGGTTCAGGTCGTTTGTATGAACTACCTTTAGAAGCATTAAACGAAGAAGAGAACACTATTAGAGTGGTTTAGCCGGATGTCAATAGTGTATTGGTACTTTGTTGACTTCTTCTATGCTTCGCTGGGGCAAGTAATCCTTTTGCCATGACAGAAGCCATGGGGCACAAATAAACACTCAAGTTAGTCGCTAATCTCTCAACCTTGCCTCACTGGCCGCGGTGAAGACTATCTACCCATCTAGTCTTTTCTATTATGACGAGAGCCGTACCCCAAAGAGGACATTAATTGCGTTGAAGATATACTTAATTAGAGCAAAGAATTTATTTCAATAAACCAAATTTCCTCGCTGTGAAAATTGTCATGATAATAATGAAATGACCCGCGTAGCTCGCGGCACATAGGACGCACTGTAATCATTGGACAAGTTCGGGCGACGAAAATTAAATATTCGTCACGCCCCACTTTATCGTGTTAGCTGCGAGATTGCTTATGAACTTGCCAATTTTCACATAAATAGGTCGGAAATTTGATTTTCTCTTATATAGTTTCTAATTCGAAACTGGAGTTTAGGCGGGATGTAACTCTGGAAGTTAATTTAAATTTAAAATTGAGGCCTTTAGCTCGTATAGTTTTGCATGATCGTCCGTCCGTCCGGAGATTAGCGCGACTTACTAGTCACGCTGAGTAGTACTGAAATACTTCTTAGTACTGGAACCTAGTACCTTCGTACTAGAAACCAGTGATTTGGCATTAAGATACATACTTATCACGTCATGAAAATTACAAAATGATTGACTTTTACTGTATTAGTGACATCATTTATGTCATTCAGTTAAAAAAATCTCCGTACCACTGCAGTTAAGCTGTCGCCACAATCCATGCAACTAGGTCAAACTATCGGCGTAAAAAAATATCCCGTACCCGTCCCGTGAGTACCCGCATAATATTAAATGTGCCTAGTCAACTATAAATAAGTTTAAAATCAATGAAGCTTTTAATGCGTTATAATTAACTCCACTACGTGTTTGTATACTAAAAGTTAGAACATTAGCCCTAAATTTAAATAACGAATGCATAGAATCCGGTCTAAATTCAATTGTCTTTAAAACACTGCAGCGCCCGCTGGCCGTTAAACCAAACTTTCAAATTACTGCAAATTGTAACATATTAAAACCGCATGATAGAAATTTAAGCCTCGTATAAAACATGAAATTTCACCTTTGATTAGGGGTCGTGTGCACATTCCGGGTTGCGTTAAATTGTGCATGATGCAATTACCATTGTTAAGATGTGTGTCATATTAAATTATTGATTGTTGTTTTATTTTGATCGAAGACTTTACATCATCGTTATAAAATTTCGCGACTATCGTTGTGACTTCCACAGTATCATTGTTATAGTTCTGCTAGCCTCAGTTGTTACAGTAAGCATATTTCCATTTCTACAATTCTAAGGACAATGCATTTTAAGTTGTAAAAGCATTCTTTGGGGGAAACTATTTAAATACTTCCTAAGTTAAGCGACACAGTTTTCATAATGACAACATTCATAATGCATCACTAAACATCATTAAACAGCACAATGAAAATAATAAATAGTTAATAAATAATAATAATAAATATCGATAAATGTATATTTATTTCAGATTACATAAAAATGCAATCAGAGGCCGCTAGATTTTAAATGAATTCGTGCTTATTAAAATACACGGTAAAAGTTTATTCCTTTTCTGTTGGTTTCTGGTTTTCAACTCATTCTAATTACATTTTCCTTTCTAACTTACCGTCTTACGACTTCGACTTCCGATCATACCAATCGGATAGTGTACCTGCGTCATTATTTTATCTAATATTCCCATTCCACTAAGTTCATTTAATCCATGCTGTCACACACCACACATATTTCGGTCGTGAAATGCTAAATTACTGTTCGGAGAGCTATCGGATTTAGGAGACGTATTTACCTAATTTAATGTAAATATACAGAGTGATGTTTAATTAAATCTGAAACACAATCAGCCTGTATCATCGGATCGGAGACAAAGGCGTAAAGGATTGGGATGTTAATTCAAACCTAATTTCGTTTAATTAAGTGTATAGTACCCACATTCTTAGTTCTCACACTTGATTCGGATTTACGCGGAAGTTTCTGTGTGAGCTTGTAGAGTGGAAGTTTGTATCGATCCTGAATGATTGGGTTAGTTAAGCTGCAGGAGAATATTAGATCGCTAGTGGTAAAAAAATCTTGAAAGCTTTTGTTTCCGCGAGCCCGAAAAGCTGTTGGGCTTGACTGTTATTGTAAGATGAGCAGACGCCACATCGGCGAACTTCGGGCGGCATAAAAACTTGTTGTCTTTAACTCATCTTCATTCGCATTGGAGCAGAGTTGTGGTATATTCTAGGCATTTACAGAAGACCAACGATGGGCAAACACCTTATTTTTTAGGGTTCTGCACCCCTATCAGCGATCAGCTCATAAGACTTCGACCTTCATCCGTTCGTCATAGGGCCCTATTAATTCGTTACTAAAAGTAAATAAAGGTTAAAGACATCATTTTAAAGCAAAGATTATAATAATACCAGTAACAATATTAATATCACTAATAATATTAGTAGATAAAATTAAAATTTGTCATATATATTGAAATTTGATTATATTCAATTATGTTCTTACAATCCATTAACAGAATATAAATTAATTATTAAAAGCGTCTCTGAAAGCAATTCTTATTCCTTCAGAGTAATAGCATCATTCTGAAACCACTAATCTTTAGTACTAACCGAAGTAAGACTTGTATTAATTTAAAAATTTAAGCCCGCAACAATTCATCGATTGGACCAAGTAAGACATGACAGCACATATATTTGCGGCGATCGAGAATGAACTCGGGAAAAGAAAGTTCCATATCTACCAAAAAAACACAGATATAGCAATATAGCACTTGTTTAAGCCACCACATTCAGGCACGAGAACTATCCAGACATGAAATCTGATGACGTCACTAAAACATACCATTTCAATGATTTGAGTGTAAAAGAGGTTGTAAAATGAACGGACGAATCAAGTTTGATGTATTTCTGTTTGTTTGAGTGGTTGGTTCGGTTCAACACATAAATGGCCGTGAGTACAGGTTTCTCCTTATAACTGAGAAGGCCTAGAACATACTCCACCACGCTGCTCCAGTGAGGATTGGTGTAGAGAAAGAAGTGGTTTGAAAGGTTATTCAAACAAAATTGTTATTACGTACAATTTGAGGATATCTGTTCACTCGTTAGAATATCATGAGCTCTTTTGTGATTCATAAAAGGGTTAACTGTTCAATTAGAGTGACATTTTAATATACAATAAGCCTACATTGGCATGTGGACACGTAGTCGGAGTAAAGCAAATATAAAGTAAAGAACCTTACCTGCTATGCAAAACCCGTAAACTCTTAGTGGACATGCAGTTTACACTCCAGTCAGTGTTGCCATGGTCATTGCAGATGGTGATGGAGAATCTCCCGTAGTTGGCCCGGATGAGATGAATCACAGATCCTTCTCCACAGCCGATCTTCAAGGTTTTGCCTTCACACGCGTACGCCGTCTCGTATCTTGGTTCTGGAAAATATGATGCCATATTTAGTGCCATATTATCCCTGCTAGACAGAACAGAGTCTGGTGTCTGGTGACATGTTTGACATGCAAGAGCCAACAAAACGATATTGACAGAAAACTATTATGACTGTCGCGGTAAACGAACTAAAAGCCAATGCATTTTCAATTACAAAAGACACATCTTATTTTAAGAACGAAGAAGACATAAAGAACATTGATAGTAATGAAGAACAAAAAGTAATAAGTAAAACATTTTCCGTCCACGAATAGGTTCACTATGTTATTGCACCGATTTATCTTATCACAGTCCATCTTGTGTTAATTTGATTCGAAATATTTAAGACAACATTTATCATTTCGACTTTTCTAACGAAAAAAAGTTTCGAACGCAAAATTCTCAGAAACCAACTGATTAGAAGGTTGACAACATTCACACAAGAACAGACGCATCAAATTTCATTACACGCGTTTTAGGTTTAACTTCAAAACAGAAGCCATATCTACGTGACTGTCTGTATTCCAAAGCTCTTTTTCTCGAAAACAATTTTATTTGTCGTTGATGAATTGAGTTTGAAACTAATACCATGCCAAATACTTGGAAATCTTTTCTAACTTTAAATAATGTTTTCTAACTTTTAAAATACTTTCACTCAGTGATACTCCAACGATGAAATCAATGTACTTCTTTATTTGCTGTTGTTACTACACTGTGTACAAAAATGTGTAAATGTTTCTTAAAAAGAAATCCCTCCGACAATGTTACAGGAACACACGTAAAAGAACGTGTGAAATAATTTCTTCCATAGTTTTTAACGAAGAACCGAATTCTATCTGGATTATCTTTATAGAATTATAAATTCTTTCGTCTTCATTGCCCTTTGCTGACCAATATCTCTGACGAATTTCTCTTCGAGTACACAAAATATAAACTTGTTATTACTAATTCTACCTAAAGTGGTGGTAAGTACAACAGCTTGGAAACCATTAGTACTATTCAGGTTAAGGAAGTTCTCAAAGTTAATCCTGAGAAGTTTCGACCAGATTACAAACGTCTTGGGATTAATTAGCGATCCCGTACAATCAGGTAACTAGAGTTAGTTCCGTTTACAAAACTGGAAATTTATTAGATTTACTTTGTTAAATGCTAAAATTACTTATAATGTTGGAGAATCGTTCGAAGTTAAATAGGAAGAGTCGCAACATTGCTAAAACAATCTATGAAGCAGAAGAAGTAAGAGAGAAAATAACTAATTATCAGAACAAAGATTGGTTTTAATATATAAAATCAACATAGCCAGTCAAGGTAGCAAAAACTATTCAAGGGTTTATTGTTAGAGATTCGAGGGTTTGATTTTCGAGTCGTATTTAGTCCATTATCAGATCAGCTTGGTGCGAATAAAGCAATCTACACACACCTTCCAAATTTCAAGACGATACAACAACTAGGCGTGAACGAAATTTACACGCTTACATTTTATTACAAAGTTACGGCTCGACCTAATAAAAGCTTGTTAATAAAAAGAGGTCTCCCTATGAGTATCTATTAATCGTTTTATTACAGCTAATGAAATTATAGTAACACAAAAGATAATTGGATAAGACGAAGATAAAGGAAAAGGCGTTAATAAATCCAATTCAAAGGTCTGAATAGTATTCTATTGTTTATGTTACATCAACTTCACAAGATTAATATTGGGGATAGAAATCACGAAATTACTACACGGTCGCGAGTCATTCTTTCATTCCGGTACCTTTTGTGCCCACAAAGCTGAAAAGCGGCATTCACCCAGAACACACCGTTCACAATAAATCCAATTAAACGCCCCCGATATTGTTCATCGAATCGTTTCGCCCAGAAACCATTGGCCCATTCAGAACTCGGCGATCAATGGACGACAAAACGAAAACTGTCGACTCAACGTTTCATAATCAATTTCTGAACGATTCATCAGTCAGGAAACAAACGCAAGAATATTTTTCAAAGTTTTCGTGTACATTGAGGGTAGTTGGCACAAATTGAGCTCAAGCGCGAGCGCGGATAGGATCTAAAGTGCAATGGATGACTTCGCGGGAAGATTTATCGTAGTAACTTCATGGACGGAATAAAGGGTGTTAGGTGTGCATATTCTTACGATCGATAATAAATCTGGCCAAATTAATGGCGGCACCGACAGATCGTTTAGCGCGTTTCGCAACGTCATACAACGAAATGAGGGTTTCAGTACATAATACACTAAAGTGGATCTTTGGGTAGGGTTGCTTCTTAATTGGAAATATCGATAATTTTCTACAATGTCAGTAACATGCGTAAGTTGAATTAACGATAGGATTTGTTATTATGAAATATAAGTAATCTGGCCAAACTTGGGAAAAAAATATTTACCTAGATGATATTTTCTTGCAATATAAATAAATATATTTGGACAACTCACACACGGCTATCTGACTAAGCGCTAGCTGATGGATAGCTGTCAGACAACTGATTAACTTACACATATATTTTTAAAATTATATTTGAGTAAACTACCAGGAACGTCATTTGTACGCAAATAACTTTGGTAATTCAGGACAAGAACACTACGAAAGCATATCCCGTATTGCAAGTACTACAGAAAAAGGGTTTCATGATTTTTGTCAGTAAAAAATTACTATTTATGTCCATTGCCTTCAAAGTAGAGACAGAACGTCACGGAAATGAAGCTTCATTGCTAAGTAAGGAATCATCCGCCTTTTGGAAATAACTGGACTGTGTAGGTACCTTGTCCTTTGACGCTGAAGGTACTTCTACTTGATGCTACTTGTTCCAGCCGGAGATAAACAGAGATTTCGCCATATCTAGCTTTCTAGCAATTCTTTTACGCTAGATTCAATTTGACGATTGGAAGCATAGCCAGGAATTAGGTACTGCAGTACGGAGAACTTCAAGGCAAATTCAGAAGCTTTGATCAGATTGCATTGTAGTTGACTTAATCCATGTCATGTATACACGTAGGACCACTTCAATTTTGGACTCGGGGCCACCCAAACAAGTAAAGCCAACTGCACTCAATCTTCCTGTCGCTCGTATAATTAAAATTAACAATTGAATGTATTTACATTCATTATATAAAATGCACGGCTTCGGCGCAACTGTGGTTATCTATACTAATATTATAAATGTGAAAGTTTGTGAAGATGTTTAGATGTTTGGGTTTCCTTCACGCGCTAACCGTTGAACGGATTAAAATGAAACTTAGCACACAGATAGACCACATCTAGGAAATGAGCATAGGATAGGTTTTATCTCGATTGTAGGTTCCCCTGGGATGATTTGGACATTTATATGTTTGTAACTAAATCAGTAGTTAAACGTTACGGTTTTTCGGTGTTTCAGTTTGTATAATCGTGAATCCATGGGCGTAGCCGCAGGCAGAAACTAGTCACTAAATAGTTTGCCATCTGCGTGTCTGGTTAGTCTTAGACTTCTTAGTGGCTTCGCAGTAGTACAAATTTACCGTTTTCGGATTTTTACCTTTACTTGTGCACAACATTCTTAAATCTTTATTTTATGTACTCCTCAGCACATCTTTTCTAAATAATAGATCAGTTGAGTGCAATGTTTATTATAAAAGTAACATAACTTATTTTCTTCCTTTTGAGGTTTTTTTTGAATAGATTGATGCTGTGGTTCCCAGTGGCCTTCACAGCTTCACGCGGGCACACTGGGAGCCTTAGACAGGCTCCCCCAATGAAGTCAAGCAAAGAGGTGAGTAGTTCGGGCCTTGATGATGCCACGAACCGAAAACGCTCACGGTTCCGTTTTTCCTTTTGCGACACGGTGCCCAAAAAACTAAGCAATTAATCAAAAGTTGAAGAGCGATTTAATGTCGCTACAGATTGATCGGTAATCTATAGTATCTATAGCTCTCGCGATAAATTATGTCCACCTTAAAAACATTGGTTTTACGCTTGTTTAACAAAAACTCTATGTAAGGCTGCTGTTGTATTATAGGCGAGGGAAAGTCAACGCACGTCTGAATGAAACCAAATCGTTAAATGAGTGAAGACCCTTAAGATTCTTTACACCACACACAATTAAAAGGTCACCACTTGAGGTAACTTGACTTAAACCAACGATATATTTTAATTTTGTATCTGTTCTCAAACCGTGACTGTGTTTGCGTGTATTTTGATGAATATAATTGTAATAGAACAGGTGGCGCTATTCTTTTTAGTTGATTTAAATAACGCTAGATGGCGATGTTCACACTGAGCAAATTTTGGCTTAGCAGACACTAACAATACATATATTTATGTATCTATATCTAATGTATATAACAATACAGATATCTTTGTATTAGGATCTTTTTTGTAATCAGTCGTCATTTGGAATGATATCTGCACTGACGATTGCTGTCTCGAGTTTGTAGTTATCATTTTCAAGTCACACTGTAATTTTCTCATTGTATAACAGGAGTTTTTTTCTCCGGTTCTTACGCCAACACTAGCGTATTTAGGCCAAGTAAGCATTATATTAGTAAAGCCATTGACAAGTAGAATAGGTATATTCTAATTAGGAATTGCCGTGGGATTGGTAACTGATTTTAAAATCATTTACCAATTTTAAGGTAACTTATTGTACTTAATTTACATGTTACAAATTTGACTTTCGTTAAGTGCACTGTTAGTTCCTATTTATTATTTATTTTATATAAATAATTTGAGTAGGACTTTTAAAATAAAATATATACTTTAAAATTTCACACTACCAAGCCACTCTCTATGCAATGCTGTCTACAAACTACCTGAAATCCACTATATTTTATGTGATGCAATGTGAAAAACTACAATGTTCAAGTGTCTCTTCCTTTCCCTCACACTTTCCCTCAGGTTTGAGCCCAATCTGTTCCCTCCCACGCTTAACACAACTATCGTTAAATATCAAAATAATCGAGTGTAATCTATTAATAATTGTGATTAAAAGCTTTTATTATTCCATTAATAATCGTTTAGTTGTAAATGCTATTGATATTCTCATACATGGGATCACAATATCAATAACGATTAATTAAGATATGAATTACGCGTGATTTAATTACGAGATAAATTATATTTTAGGTCCTTTACTAACTTCATTATTAAAACGGTTACATCATATCCCTGCGTAATCCCTGTATCGCATTGACAACACAACAGCTAAAACCAAATTGTTATCCACTAATAATTTCCACCCCAGCGACAAGCTACATTTAGACTACAAGGAATGTAGTCATTGAGTCTAAAGTTACCTTCGGATGGTAGATGGTAGTACTTTTGGATGGTACTGTTACACGAAATAATGCAAAAACAAATGCACAGCACTACGGATGTGCCGACATGTGAGAGTCCCATCCCTAGTGACCTATCATACCGGACCGCTTTTTGAATCTAACTAAAAATTGTATTAGCTTTGAGTCCTTAAATAAAGTGTTATACATAGGACCACGTCCTGTTACAATTAGCTGAAGAAGCTAAGTTTAATCTCGATGGTGTTGTATGGTGGTAAATTACCACCAGCTCATAGACTAATAACCTTTTTTGGCCGACAATATTAGTGATGTCTTTTATGTTAGGGACGTCTGTAAGTGAAGCTGATCATTAGGTATCACACAAAAAAATGGTTTCAGGTACACTTCCACTAATACACTATTACTATAACAGTCGAACAAAGTACCTTAGTTGAAATAAAACAACAAGACATTTTAAATTTTATCGACATCATTAGGCAACACTATACAGTACAGTCACGCGAAACTGCACTTTGTATCGATATGAAAGCGAATCGATACGAGAAAACTATTCAAAATCACTCCAGAACAGCGCCTCGTATCGCTGGATCTTTAACCAATCCCCAACCCTCTGGGGGTGGTGAATAATAAAAATGATTTATCGGTTACGTCCAGTACTCGTTATAGGGATCGAAAACAATTTACAAGGTGTTATAAGACGAATAAGATAATTACATATTTTAGAAATGAACGAAATTGTCGAGTCGGTTGTTACTAGTTAAAACTAGTTATGGGATTAAATGAGTAATTTCAAAATGACGTGAAGTTCAAAGTTTTATTAAAATAATTTCTTTCAGTTAAAAAAATAATAACTAGGTACTGCTTTGAACTAAACCAATATTGTAAATAAACGTTATTGTAATAATTACAAAACTTAAAGATTATTCATAAAAAAAGATCTTCATTCCATTTTACGAGTTACCCATTGTGAAATTTGATCTTCTAAAATGCACGTCTGTTTGGTTCCCTGTTTACTGCAACTGTGCCAAATTTCAATCATCTTTATATACCCTCATATCGAATGGCGAACACACACAATGAAGTGAAATCCGAAGTAGTTCGTTCATAGAGATTTAATAGGCGAAGAAAAGACGTAAAAGTAAATTTAATTATTACATAGACTATATATTTATTTTAATACTGTAATAAAATACTAAAAAAACATATGAGAATGCCAAATCCTACGATAAACAGACAAAAAATTTAAACGACCGACAAACATGATAATTATGTACAAACTCCTCGTTCCTGGATTAAAATGAAACACGTATTGAGCAAATAGGATCATTGCATGTTGGGACTCCAACAGCATCAAGATTATAAAGAAGCCAGTGCAGTCTTCAAATATCGTGGCCAATAAAATGAAATAACTATGTTGAATGCCAAAACTGCCATTTTAAACATTTCTCCGGAGCTTTATTTCAGCTCAACCGAAAGCTTTTCAAGATGGCGGCGCTCTGAAATGAAAATCTCCTGTCATGTCGAAAAATAAAAATATATTTCCTCACCTTGGGGTAAAATATTCTTATATTTTAAGTTGCATATGGACGAAAAAGCTTTTTACTTTTATACCTAGGTCCACTAGGATTCCGGGCTTAATGCAGTTGAAACATTTAGTGCCCGTTTAAAGAACTGACTCAACAAATGTATCTTTCGGTTTATTTTTTTAAATAGATGAGAGAAGTTCGCATATGCAATGTATATATATTTACATATGTAATGTGTATGTAAATATATATAAACATATCGTTTAAAGTGAAAAATAACATAAGTTGTATTAAACTTAATTTCCTTTATCAAGTAACACTTTTCAAAGCGACTGTACTTGAAATTAAGAGATAAAACATGACATTTTCTCGATATTTCGATCACGTTTATGTTTTGTAACAGAACAGGAATCGATAAAGGTGGATGGATGGTTTTCGAGGACACTTTAACCCGTCAGTCCCGGGTGTTTTCGTTATATAACAGCCTTGAAGGGTTAACTACGAGCGGCTCAAAAAAAATCTGACATTCGACTAGGTCTACAGGTCTAGAGAGCTCTAGGTCTACCGGTCTGGAGTATGCTACGGGCCTCCTCTGTTTTGACACCAAAACCATGTAGGTGATAACGGGATGAAGCTAAATATTTATACTGTTTTTACCTATTACATAGATATGATATGTAAAAATGGTTAGTGAAGATAATACGAAGATTACTGTTGCATGCATCAACGTTTGCATTCAAAAGATTAAAATAATCTATTTCTTTGCAACATGTCGACATGACATATCAAATACCTTTCATTATTCTCAAACAGAAGCACTTACTCGCAAATGTTAAACAGTAATTACATTCGTATTTTACTAAGCAATTCCTTTTCAAACGCCGTAACTACCCTACATTTCTCAAATTAAATTACCAATTTGTTTCAACTGCGTGTTGAACCGTGTCCCATTGGTATAAAGTCGGATTTCGCTCGCGCTAACCGAATAAGGTAATAAGCCCGTATCATGGAACCTCGTTAGTGAATACATGTGACTGTCATTTGATATCCGGACACCGAACCGTGTGGATGTGCTCGCGAAATTTTATTTAAAATTTAATTTTATCGGTATGGTATACGGTTGAATTTCAACTGTCCGTAACCAATGCAGAATGCGGCGTTTGGTGATTTAATTTTGTGTGCCATTAATCGACGCGGTGGCCTACGGGATTAGACGGAATTTTATTATCAGAATTTTACGGTGTCTTTCTGGCTTTGTGTTGAATATACAATTTGTAACAAACATGGCGGACGCGTTTATGAACATTTACGAAGGGACTGAAAGGGCGGATGTGAAGGAAACGAAAGTTTCCTTTACTTTAGTCACATATAAACTTATTTATAATACGAAATACAATGGCCTTGGTCGTATTGGGGTTGATTAGAATACTAAATCCTCGCAAATCAGGATGTAGAAAGAGACCACAGAAGTCAGTTACTTGGTAGAACTTCGAGTACCGGGGTATATTATTTTTAAGATTTTAAATATGATTTCTGATATCTTTCCGTGAAACCCACCTGCCTACCACCCTCATAGGCTAACCGTCGAACGCCATAAAGTGTCCGTGTTTCTTATGAGCATCGGTGACTGTGACCACGGGGCCATCGTGTGCCTCGTCTGCACTTCTTTCGTTTCTTCTGCGTTATCTTGCTTTATTTCCATCAAAACAGTCATCGCCTGGTATTTACGTAACAATTATATATTCAGACAGTTGTTACGTGTAATTCATTGTTGAAATATAAAAAAAACATAACGGCTTAATTTACGCGTTAAAGCCAGATGTAACAATAGCCGTAGACAACAAAATGTACTAAAAACATAACAACTTTTCGTCAAATAAAAAACCTCATGAAAAATTCATTCAACATCATAGCCACTCATAACAAAGATTTGATAGACTAGGAACCCCTGACGTCATAAATTACAACACAGCCATCCAGGGGAAGTGACAAATTGAAAAAGCGTTTTTATAGTGTATTTTACGGGTTTCCTACCGCATCCGTGTCACTTGGTGTCACGGAAAGATTTCTCCCTGGTATTTTAGTGCCAGGTAACAGGCCGGGTTTAAGCGAACTTCGATAGTGCCAATTTTGCAAGTGTAAACATACGCTTTTATGGTCCTTTCGAGCTTTCTGAGACGCGAAAGTTGCGTGTAACATGTGTTCGGGATTTTATGTAAATAGACGAGTGCATAGCCCGGCGGTTTGTGTTGATCGAATTGATACGGCGAGTTAAGCAACATCCACAGGAATGTGGATAGGTGGCAAAAAATGTTAAATGCACTTCAGAGGGCACGTAGAACCGTCAGCCATATCGGAGACCAGGCGGCATTTCTTCAGACACTTCACCTACCGACACTATCCGACTCTCCATCAGAAAATGTCATCCAATTTAATTTCTGCTCAATCCCACAATGAAAGGAAGAAGAAAGAAAGAAAGAAAGAAAACCTTTATTTCGTCGCTAAATAACAGTACAATACTAAAAGAATAAGTTACATAAGTTTCACTCAGCATAGCGTCCAGGACACACAACTGCTGGTTTTCAGTGAATACCCTATTTTAGCGTAGTTCGAAAAAGGTGAGTAACAGAAAGAAAACAAACAAAATAGAATTGCAGGTGGGAAGTGATTCACATTGAACTGGCAAGACTTGATATCAGACACGACACCGGGTCAGATGAATTAAAACTTGTAAGAAAAAGTTTCAAACTAATTATTATTATTATTTTTATTTAAGTTTTTTAATACATCGTATAAAACTAGCTGTGCCCGCGACTGTTCGCGCGGAATTCGTATAGACGGAATTCTTTAAATTGTCAAATCTTTTTCATTTAAGCTCAAGTCAAGCGTCATATCAAGCTTTCCCAATATATCAGTGAAAACCGCATTCAAGTCCGATCAGCCGATTCTGAGATTACCACGAACAAAGGCAGAGATTACAGACAACATATAGACAAAGAATCTAAAAAATAGTTGTTTTGTGTTCTATTCATTACTACAAACCCCCCTATAAGTTTCTTCCATGAAGTGAGCTCAACGTTCCTATGATAAAATAAATATTTTGAATTGAATTAAATGGAATTATTTTCTAAGTACAGACAGCAATCAACTACAGACTTATTATATGTATGATATGATATGATGGACAATTCCAACATATTATTCCGAGTGTCTGTTTCAAAGCGCTCAAGTTTTGGCTGAATAAAGGTAATGACAATTTTGGCAGCGTGTGCGTTCTGTGAATTTAATTATAAAATATTTGCATATTTTCCTCTAACCCAACGTAAAAGCTCTTGTCCCGGGACTTTTAAACATGTATGTGATTTACGTGGTTTGTAAGTATTCACAATAAATAATTCATAATAAATCCCTCCACCAATACGCACTGGAGCAGCGCAGTCGAATATGCCTCCAGGCCTCCAGGCCAGGCCTCCAGGCCAGTGATGAGTCGAGGCCACATAATAAATGGCAATTTAAAGACATTCATTCGTATAGGTTGAAATGTGATATAAGAACTCATTTGTATGTTACAAAATCTTATTTAAAGGCTCTGTAGCATAGTCGATGCCTACGAAGCTAAACGTTCCAAAATCAAATTCGTCCCAGTGCAGAAAAGTATTTGCTCTCAGGTCATGTGTATTAATTTGAGACCCTTTACTTGTGTTGTCTGAACCACCTACAACACAATCCTCATTCAAGGAGTGGGCGTGGAATGTGGTAGTAATGTACGATGTAAATAAGAACAATTTGGGTACCAAAAAGTGCAAGATTTAAACACGGACGAATGAAATGGGTTAAGGCCACTGTGCTATAAATGCTCAAAGGTAGAAGATAGCTTGGCCAATATGTCTACTTCCAGACATCAGGAATTCAAACCACAGTTGAATTTTAAAAGATTTCTCGCTTTATCCGACGCGAGTTGGACGCGTTGATCCGGACTGACGATCCGATCGATGCGAGGATCGGACCGGATGACCAGGGCTGCTACATCACAGTCTGAATATTCGAAGATTTCAAAATAAATGTTTTGGTTTATATAAAATTTACAATAGTTACTTACAGTTTAAAAGCCTGAAATAACATGTTGTTTCAAGATCATGTGCGCTTCCGTGCGTGAGGGCATGTAAAAGAAGTCGATCCCGATTGTTATAATTTAGATAGTAGTCGTTAAGCGCATAAAAAATCCGACACTTGGTCACTAACCCCTCCACCAATCAGCACTGGAACAGCGTGGTGGAGTATACCCCAGGCCTCCTCAGTTCTCAGGAGATACCCGTACTAATTAGTTGGTCAGTAATGTGTTGAGGCCATTGGTTAACTTCTAACCACGGGTCTTTCATAACAGACGAGGTGCGATTGTTTATGTTACATAAATGAGGTATGTTTTTTTACTATCCTGTTGGTCTAGTGGTTAGTGAACCTGACTGCTAAGCCGGAGGTCGTGGCTTCGATTCCGGACAAACTATTCTGTAATGAACAACAATGTTTGTTCTTTGTCTATTTATTTCCAAAAATTTGGTAATTTTTATGTATCTCCGTAACTATAACTAATCTTCAAAGGGCCCTGTTGCCTAGTTAGTACTGACCCTAATTGGAGGGGTTCCAGGTTTGATTCCCGGCTGGGACAAAGTTATGTGACAGGTGAATATTTGTACTTGGGTTATAGGGGGCATTGAGTGTGTATTTGTGTTTTTCACTCCACGCTGTGTATGTACGCTGGGCGTATGAATGTGTAATCGCGTACGTTATTTATACTACTAATTACCTGCTATCTTTTATCGAAGATAAGTAAGGTAGAGAAATAAAGAAACGGGAACCAAAGATAATGTATCTCAGAAATTACAACACTAATTATTTGTGCCAGCCCTAAGGTAGTCGTACCGGTTACGAACGACGTACTGCTTACGATTCGAGTTACTGACTTTTTTCAAGTTAGAAAACGCACCGATTTGCCGAGACAACGCGAAATTCGGCCTCATATTATCCTCTAAGGGGAATTTGTTAGTGGAAACGCTCAAAGCACTGCGGTAGTGACGAGCGCCTCCGGACTTCGACGATAAACTCACACGGCTTAACCGATTTTAAATAATATTTAAAATCTAAGATACAAATTAAATCACGGCTTATAGAGAAAGGGTATTACAGTGTTAATGAATATATTAATGACAAGAATGCTTGGAACACATCCGCAGCCGGATCCATACAAGCCGGTTCCACTTTTATAATACATTTTGTACTTTTGTATTCTGTATTCTTTTGAAAAGATGTGCTGAGGAGATTTTTTCGCCGTTTCTTCTCCTCTTTTTTATGGCATCTTTCCGAAACGGTGGTTGATTCTAAATATTTGACGTTCATAAGAGTATTAACAATAACTACATGAAATAAACTATTTTGAATTGATTTGATTAGATTCAATTTTATTTGATTTGAATAAGGTTGTCGCTGATGTTTTTCAGTGAGCGTGGGATAACCCAGCGTTTGTTGTATTTAATTCGTTTCAGAGATTTAAAATATATGTAACTTTAAAGAATCCCATTTAAGAACATATATTCTATACCCTGAAGCGAGCGTAGGAAATTCGAAAATTTTCTAGTTTTGAGGATAGAAGGATAACAGTGCAAAGATAACAGTGTTATTATCAGAAGTGGTATCTCAACATACTCTATACCGCTTCTGATTGTCGAATGCGATTATTACGACCGAATGCACATGTTCACCTAATTGAGACGTCTACCATACCGCGCATTCAACCTAAAATATCCCTTAGTACAATGGAATAAAGACAAAAATCGCTTGTTGTTACCAGTAAATCGCCTACTGTATCGCTGTGAACTAACAATGAGGGGTGGATACGGAAACGAACCCTTAAGGGCTTTTTTAACAGTTTTCGACGATATATGCACCCTCCGGTCACGTTCGTATAAAGTAGCTTCCTGTATAAGCGGTTTCATTTTTCTTCGGGCACTTCAAGATGGTTTGTGAGGAGATGGAATTTTATGAGAGTTTTTTTCTTATAAATAGTGGCTATTTCGGATTTCTGATGTGTTTATCTGGATATAACTTATTCGAGGTATTTTTTTAGTTTTATTTCAATTACTAGCTACGCCCGCAACTCCGTTCACGCGGAATTTGTATAGACGGAAGTCTTTAAATTATCATATCTTTTTATTTGTACACCGATAAACAGATACACAAGCAAACATATAAATAGACATAAATTCTAAAAATTGTTGTTTTGGTTCTGTTCGTTACTACAAACCACCCCTATTACTTTCTTCCATCGTCCATGTAAAGACTGCGATCACTTACTGATTTATTATGTGTATATTAATAAAGTGGGTAGGTCAAGCTGTATTCGGTACCTATGTACGACGAGTTATACACTATAAGAATGGCATCATTTCTTATTGTAAATAGTTTCTGGAAATTATCTCAAAATTTCAACTGCAAAATTAATCGATTTTTTTGCCCAAAAGCTAACGAAAGGCTAAGTGTAGCCAATAGGTTCAATATCAACAAATGAAATCTGAAGTAGAAAAAAGGGCAAGTAATAAGTACTCGTACTTGTTGATTATAATAATATATGTCAATGTATTTTCTAAATAGATGCTGAGGACTTCCTTTCGCTGTCGAATTTGTTAGGTAGATGTCTCCACTGATGTCGTTGGCGCATCGGTCTTTATACAAACGCCGTCTTCTTATAAAATTAATGAAAACATACAACCAGAGCAGCTACCTAGTCAATGTCATCCGTGGTCATCAGAAATACATTAATTACTTAGGTATCTATATCTATATATTCATCAAAGAAAAAAAAAGGTAAAAATTTCCAAAGCAATGATATTTCGATTTTTTTTGTGTGATACAATTGTACGCGGTCATCTCATCAAATGCTGATCGGATTTGAATGCGATTCACGAATATATCGTAATAACGTTGCATTAACATTTAGTGTCAAAAACTATACTCTACTATACCGAAGCCACTAATTAGTAAATATAAAGTCTAACTAGTACAAGTGCGGTCCACACTATGACAACTATCGAGGCGCGGCGCATTCATGATTTACTCTCAGAGGGAAGCACGGAGTTGGCAATTGCAGGGGGCGTGCAAATAAGATTTTTTCCTCAATCGAGGGCGAGGGACATAGATACAATTTGCAATATAACTTTACTTTACACTATTTTTTTGAGTTTCACGCGGCCATCTTGGAAATAAACTGCCAGTGTATTTTTATGTTATAAGCAGGCAAACGAACAGACGGGCCACCTGAAGGCAAATTATCATATTAAATCCATGGACATTAAATAAAAAAATAAAATATATATATCTTAGGACAACTCACAGACGGCCACCTGACCCCAAACTGAGCGTTAGTTTGTACTGTGATGATCAGACAACTGATAAACATACATATATATTTTTAAATACTTACAGAAATAGATATTATTACACCCAGATACACAGAACAAACATTCCTGTTCATCACAGAAAAGTTCGTCCTGGGTGGGAAT
>DWKC01000048.1:0-17931 GCA_018249195.1 Racta chiria
CCCACAAACAGATAAATATTTTAAAATATTTAGTAATTACTATTGGTGGCCTATCTTCCATTAATACCATTTTACGATGGATGGAATCCCCCATGAATCTTATGTATCTCGGTTACAATACTATATCAGACTCAGTTTAAATTCAAACTGTACATTTTGTTTGGAACAGTTATTTATTTATTTAGACTTTATTGTACCATACACTGATGGATTCTCTGCCAGTCGACATTTGGCCAGTGGAGATCGAGCTAAAACAAATGTTCCAAACTATCAAGTGCAAATATATTTGCATTCTAAATGTAATTCATTCATAATGAGCAAACAAGTACAAAGATATCAAATTTTATTAACTTGATACACGACTGGTCGCCCTTGCTTGCCGTACAACCTCAACACTACGCAACTCAGCTTCTTGAAGGCTAAATCAATTCCCATAGATACCGTCCGGCGTTATAAAGTGGTACTTGGAACAGGTAGTAATACGACAACGCTGTATCTTCTTTATTTGATGAAAACCTTAAATAATAAAGTATTTTTTTCACTATTGAAATTTAATTGTCTGTGGTAGACACGTACTCTGTCTGTCTATGTCCTCCTAATTAAGTTTCGTCCGGAGAGCGCGAATGACCATTCATAAAATCAACTAAACGGCGTTCGTTCGTCTGTTTACTACAGATCAACAGTCACGGAATCATTTTCAATTATAAGGTTTATTGTTCAATGATGTGCTAAAGCAATCTTATGAGGCACACGTCAATAATAGGGAAGCAGACAATTGTCTTTCGATTTTAATTTGTAAATAGAATGACTTGTGCATGTAGAAGAAGCGGCTATGTTGGCGGGGTACGCTCAGTACGCTTTTGCAAAGCCGTCATGGCAAAGAAGGAGACTCCCGAGCGGGATCTAGAGAGGACCGATGCTGCTCGGAGACGTCGTAGTCGTTGAAATGACGACAGGATGAGCGAGCAGGGCATTACGTAAGGCAGGCATCGGTGAGTTCACTTCAGATCCCGAAGCCACATAACTCGTGGTTGACTGGTATCTTATCGAAGATTTCCCCCTAGAAAAAAAAAACACTAAATTAAAAGGCCCCACACTAGGATTCCTCTTAGAAGTTTAAGTATAGACATAAATTGGATAGCTAATTAGTAAAATGGTATGCAATTATACTTGCTTTAAATGTTTTAGAAGATTTGTTTTGAGTCTTTAATTTACTTCACTATACTTTAAATAACGTACAAAATAATAGCAACCAATTCCAAAAATATATTTTGCCTGGAATTTGTCTGGAATCATAAATAATTTGTTTTCAGAATAAACTGTAGCGCGGCTCGATACATGTAAGTTCCAGTATTATAGTTTAAGAGTATACTATTCAGATCATAATATCCAAATATTAATAATAATATTACTTTTATACATTATTTTTGAATGAGCCATCCAATACATTTATCATGGGAACCGTAAGGTATATTTAGGTATAACAATATGCAGCGGAAGTTGGTCTGTTCTGATTATTCTCGAGCTCTGTCCACGCAACATCCGGTTTGTTGTATGTATTGTATTTAATACTGCAGGGCTATTATGGCGCCCCTCGGTTATAGCGCAGTCTGTTTTAGTTCTAAGAAGGAATTAATTGTTAGGACGTATCGGTTCCTCACTTTACTTGTTATGGGGACAGCCGATGTCGGAGCAGACTAGCCTCATGGAGGTGATCATCGCCCATGTAGGTCCAGCGATGTTGTCGGATCACAACGATAACTAAGTACTGTGGAACAAAACGGAGAGCGAGACGAAGAAACGTGCAGTGATAAACTTCAAATTACTGACATTTTCGGGGTCCGTAGGGATTTCGGAACGCTTATAGTTTCGCCATGGCCGTCCGCGCACTTAGGCGCAACGGCCCCTAGACCTATAATTTGGCATGGATATACATATTTACACAGTAAGAAAGTGGTAGAATATTTTTTTTTCAGTGTACCGGGAGTGACGTGTTGATGTTTTTTTTATTGTCTACCCCATCGTGTGAAATATTGCTGGATTGGTGTTTTAAAATTATTATAAATCTCTGAAAACTGTTTTTTGACATATTAATCATTTTAGATTTTTGTTAGGATCATGAGTACGAACTAAACGGTTGGTTCTAAAAATCTAAAAAAAATCGTTACACTAGCTTATATAATGAAAATTATGTTGGCTGGGTAGGCTGTTGTGGTTAACTAGTTATCACGCCACTACAGAACCCCACATAGCACACACTTTGCCGGTTTTTTGAAATCGTAGGACAGTTGAGTTTGGGGAATTGAATCTTGAATGAAATATATTTGTTTGAAATATATGGGTATAACTCGGTTCAACAATACGGCATAGCCTGAATACCTGGGGCCTTACCACTATCTCTGGGTGTTTAATTATTAAAGGCCACTATATAAATGCGATATAAAGCGCCGTCTCTTAAAATTATTATACTTCAAACAAAACCCTGATAGTCTTTCTGATTATTTTACTGTATTTGAAAGTTTCTAAATGATCTAAATGATCTAAGATACACCCTCGGCTGTGATCTCAACTCCAATTATAATTGTTCTACCTGGAGACACATCAGTTATCAGTTGTGTCAGTGATGACTTGACCGTACCGTATTTTTTGCCCTCACAGTAATCATTTGTATCACTAGCAAAAAAAAAACGATTGTCCTTTAAACCTGGCTAATTATATTTTTGTTTGTGTGAAGTATTGTTAGGACTGGAAGGCAATTTCGATCAGGAATCGAGTGGGCGTTGATACGTCAATGACCCGTGAAACTTGCGGATCCGCATTCGGCAGGTAACAACGGCTACGTTTAATATGACTCTGGACAGCCTATTTCATCCGATAAAGCCTATAAAATTTACATATAATGTTCATATCCCAGAACGGAAACAAAAATCAAATCTGCCGAGTTGCTGGGTAGGTTATTTAACTTGTCCTCTCAGTGGCGGATTATATCCATTTTGAAGGCGTTGGTCATTTTTATTTAATTAATATGTGTAAAATTTTGTGTCACTTGCCGACGCATTTCAGAGATCTTTTGCCGTACGTTTACTTGCTGAATTATTATTTCATTTTTATAATTTTAGACTTATAATAAATATATTTATAAAAATGCACGCACTTTATTCCCCCGACACTTTGCTCTTTTACACAATACTGCAAGGTTAAAAACTTTGCACGAATGTTGCATGTTGTATTTTCTTGTATGTTAACTTTTATTTTAAAATAATTTTAGGTTTTGTAAGGAAATTGGCTATGTAGGTTATAATTTGAGCAGAAATGTGTTCTTCTTTAGAAGACTTGTCATTTACAACTAGTTCCGTGACCTCGCTCACGCATTCCCGCGCCTGCACCTAACTGTACTTTCCCGTTGACTTAATGCCGACTTTGGACAGAACCTGATCTTAGGCAAGTGTACATTATAGACCGTCATGGCGATCGTTGCAATTTAATTATATTTTGAGTATGCGAAGCGAAGTAGGCGCCACGTAGTTCCAAATGTACCTACAGCACAAGCTACAGGCCGTACTCGTAGCGTAGCCTGCGGCAGAGCTTGCGTTCCGCGCATTCCAACCGAATGAATCCGATTCTGGTCGATGATTGCCGAGCGTGTTTTGACCGCGGCCGACTTCACACTGCTGTGTGCGCGAGCGCGGCGAGTACATCTCGACTGTTTGTCTGCGTGAGCTATCTGTCAACAAACTTTTCCGCGTCGAAAATTAATTTCGAACCATTTTTGAGTGATTCCTCTGACTACTGACTGTTTTGTTGTGATGTGTGAAATATTCAAATTGAACCGATTTATCGCGTCGACTGACTCAGTGCTAGACCGTGTTATTTTTTGTTTTGTATTGCGTGCAACGATCGCGGCGAGCTGTAAAGCCGTCGGTCGTGTGTGAGTGACTATTTCATCCGACTTGAAAATAGCTCTTGATGAGATTGACTAACTAATCTCCAGGTATTAGGGTAATATCTGTAGTTACTGCAGCCGTAACCCACGGTAAATAATAACTTTATATTTTGTAAGTATTATTAAGTTGTGGTTGCTCGGTGGATGGTGAATCTCTGGCCTCAATTGTTCACATCTTGCGGAATCCGTTATTTTACTTTAAAGATAATATCCAGGACAATCAATATTGTGGTTTTAATTTTACTTGACGCTGAGAACCCAAATTGTTAAAAGGGGAAATTTATAATATTGGTATTTCATTTCATTTCACGATGAGAATGTGCACATTTTGTTTTACAGTTATCTTAGCTTTATTTCAAAGTAAGTCTAAATCAGAATCTTAAGTCATTGCCTTAATTTTATAAGCAAAATACAGACGACGAGGAAACCTATAGAGATTTACACATGAGGTTTATCTGTTCAGACTACGTTTAAAATAAAAAATAGAAAACGTTTAAGCAATAAATACATTTGACTATACTAAACCGAATGACGTAAGACCGGCACCTGCATAAATACAAATCTTGCATTGAAATAAAACTAAAAGTTTGTGTATCTCTTAAACGCCGATGTTGGCAGAATGTTGATCGAAACATGCAATTCCACAAACGTCGAAGTAGAAGATGGAACCGGTACAAAATCCAAAAGATTACCCTCAATAGGGCCGGACGAAATCGTCACCAAGACGATTTTACCCTTGTTGTATCTTGCCCGCAGCAGAAGTACTCATAATCTTATTCATTTGCTGCACGCGTTAAAACCTATGCCAAGTAATTTTTTGCTGATGTTTGTCTTGGATATTTTTATAGGACACCAGTAATTTCCAAGGTATACAAGAGCACATTTTATAGACGCATGTATTTTTGATATTTAGCTTTAAAGTAAGTATTTTTAGAATATGACAATCCTGAGTACATCCGCAATGGCTTGCAGGGCCTGTTCTAACAACGCTTTCTACTGCCTCCGTTCGGACCAATCCGATAGCCGGAAGATCTTATTATAACCTCATTACCAACTTGACACTTGCTACAACCCATTCTTCGTTTCACTTTCATTGGTTATTTAGGAAGTCACCAACAGAGAGCATAACAAACAATGATTTTATTCTCTGATAACACCGTCCCTACTGAACTTACTTTTTGGAACTACATTAATATTTGCCAAATCTCGTGCCACTTAGAGATTTGTTATGTAATTATACTTGTCTTGTTGAGAATGCTATTTGTTATACCTACAGCGTAAGTACTTTAGTTTTACAGTAGAATTTTTTCAAGCGCACTTCATTTAAATTAAGTTTAGCCAAGGAAGCAATTGGATAGATGTTTTGACAATTAATAGACGATTTACCTCAAGAAACGAAGTTTTCTTTCAAGATTTATTTTGTATACTTTATTCTTCTATGGCTACTCTGAAGCTGTGTCGCTGCCGCAACGAATCAAATTTTCGTTTCTAAGGTGAATCACACCAACCGAGAAGTGCCAGCCAGCCTCTTGGAATCCCTAGACTGGAATCCTCTAATATTTTCATGCACAGCATGGGTCCTGTGACCGTGTTTGTTGTCGTGACGTGCTATTAGTATGGCCACAACCTGCTGACCAGACAAGACATACTTTCACATGTATAATATAGTATAATGTAGTAGCATATACTAAAATGTTCTTCAGTTTAAAACACAAAAAAGTGCTTTAAATCAAATACAGTTTATTAGACTAAAACCATTAAGTCCTTGTTTTAAGCTTTTTCTTATTATTATCCAGTAGGTAAATTTACATATGAAAAAGTTTGGATTATGATATATTAAATATACAAAATACCTACACTAAAATCTGAAGCGCAATCTTCAGAATTCCTATTTCATGCTTAATAATTAATCCTAAATGAAACATTGTATTATATTAGTCTCAACTTTACATTTTAGGCAACAGGTATTACGATTGCTAACGATTTGTCTTATTTTTATTCAGATTGTACTGTTGTATTGGAATTACACAACGGCATTACTTGGCGCGAAGTACTAAGAAAATTAGTCTTAAAATCAATGTATGGCTTTGACGTCACTAGGATTATGTTAATCATATTACGGGTATCACGGAGTCAGTCAATCACTGTAACGTGTGTATTATATATCTGAAATTCATCCTTCCCGTTATCTAGAAGAGACTTTGAGATTTTCAGGCACCATGTTTTTGTTTATTTCCGAATTTATTTTGATGCTTGCTTTAACTGTAGGTATTATTTATTGATAAGATTCAATCTAAAGCATTGTCAATTGAGAGGTACCGAACCGAAAATGAATGTTATTATAGTGACATTTATTGATTTATTGTTGTTAATTTACTTAGAATTGGAGCACGATGGATGGTAAACTTATAATGACGAGATTGTAACGAAAGAAATTGTAACAACTGTAAGGTAGAGTAAAATTTGAAAATATCCCTGAGTACCCAATGTTTGCCACCTATTCTTATTGACTACACCCTTTGTCAAAGAAATCAACTTTAAACTATTGGAAGACTAGCTGCGAGCTGCATATATAGGCCATGCAGCACTGTCGCATTAAATAGGGTTACTGTGGTAAGGCTTCACGTTGCCACGTGTCTTCGTGTCTGGTGCACTCAAGTTTATATGTGCAAATATAAATATATCATCACAATAAGTGAGACGTTTAATTTCCAACAAGTAAAGATTTGCCCAAAGACATTATTTGAGGTTTGGCAAATGTTTGCTATGCTGAATTATATCATTAACTTTTTTCTAGAGTGACCTAAAATTTGTAAAATCCTTTATTGATATTTAAACTATTTTGTGCAATACCTAGATACTTTTGAGAAACCTTACAATGCCTGTAATAGATATCTTTGCTGCAATCTATATGCGGTTCACTGCAGGCATTGAACTCTATTTTAATGCAGTCGTTAGTCGATACTCGCCTGATTTATATTGCCTTACTTATTATTTAAGATTTATTTATAACCGACTTCAACTAAATCCGTCCTCTAATATCATTCTCCTGTATTGATGACATTTTTCTTCTGTCACCCGTCCTGAAGCAGTATATTGTATGTTGGGGTATCTAGTCCGTTATTGACCCTTTCTTTGGCTTCACTAGGCTAAGAATGTTCGAAGTAGTAGGTCTATCACTTACTTCTTGGCTGGCAGCATATTGGCGACACCCTTGGTTTTTGTAATTATCACGGTGATGACTTATCAGGATCCGACTACCCGCCTAGAATGAATCCATATCATAAAAAGACTATCATTCTCAATAATACACATTAAAAACAGCAATAAAATCATTTCTGTTAATTAAATAATGAATACCAACTATGGTAGTTGCTAACAATATGGCATTCGCATTTCACATTCCAATACAGTCTGATTTGTTGATATTTGAATAACAAATTACTTAGATCACGATTGCGGAGAACTCTTTACCATAGGTAATTGTAATTCCTCCGCGTGACTTTAAACCCTCTAAATGTATTCATGACATAATTATATTTGACTTACCTCTTCAGATAAATCTTCACGTGCAGTAAGTCAAATAACTTTAATATGTAACGCATGGTTTATATTATGTAAATTATTATTAACATATTAATCTATTATGGTTTAGTTCTGTTTCTGGATTGTAGTCTGTTATGTAAGCTATTATAAGTATATCAGTTGTGGAACCCATAAAAATGTGATTATTAACATTCTGAATACACCCTTCGGTCCTAAACGTATTGCTGGTGTGTTCGCTTGTGTTACGATCCACTCAAATCCAACCTATTAAAAATACATTAGTTCAAAACTATTTTAAATGATGAAATAATTGCAACTCTCTCTCTTTGTCCCTGAATCGAATACAAGCCAGAATTTTTGGAATGATAGTCACTTACAGTACCAGGTGAAACCGCAGCCATGTCAAAACAATACACGTGACCTCCACGGTGAAAACAGAAAACAGTAGTAGCTATCTCTGTCGTAGTGACGATTGTGGACAACATTTTGTAATCATATTCTTACAATGTTTGCATTGTCGGCAACTAACATAATCCTGCACATATCCCAATTTAACTTAATAGTTTTATATTTCCTATTCTTCAGTTAAATTCTTCCTTCACTATCATATCGTCTTTCACAGAATCAATTATTGGCTATTATCATATAATGACATTCATTATATAATACATACCCTTGACCTTATTATTATTTGGGACTTAAAACTATAAGCTTTAGTTTTGAAATTGTCTCCTCATTTTTTAAAATGGTTTTACTTCTCTAACATATTAAAAAACGCGTTTAAAAGATTGACCCAAATGCTTTACGCAGCGTAAGTGGGTGGAGGTAATGAGCCGAGATAAGATAATTGCTCTAAGTTATTAACAAATTTCACGCGTCTCTCACTAGTTATCATAAAACAAATATTGTTAGTTCAATTTAGTTTTACGGACGCGGTGTGTCGTAACCTATGTTTTTAACATGTCAGACTTTGAATTTACGATCGTTGTTTAGAAGACAGTATCTGTGAATAGAATCTGAACACATATTTACTGAACTTAAAAAGGGTTCAAACATATTGTTTATGATGTTTTGGTAACTTCAAACGGATTAACAAGTTCGAGTCGGGCTTAGAATTCTCCGAGCAGTTAGAAATAAATTTTATTGCCGTCTAAATGAGGACATAAAATTTGATGTCTTACGAAGAGACGACAGGTAACTGATTCTGGATATAAATAAACCCAGTTTCGTGAACTTCATCCTCATATTAAAGTGAGCTTCTTTATTTGAGTCGCGTAATTAAACTTTACAATATTTTAATAGTGCCTTTGATCTTGTACAGTTACCCTATCAATCAGCCCTCCTGTGACTTGTGGCTTCTCTACCGGTACAGACAGAAATGATTTCTTGTAACTGATAACTTAGATTAACTATTTTTTGTAAATTTCATATTTATCCTATTTTATGTACATATTGTAATCTATTCTATCGACAAAAAAACGTCAAGCGGGTTAATCAGTCGCCATGGTCGCCACAGGGCCGAGCAACGGTTACAAACATTTAACTAACTCTGTCACGCCGTTGCTTACATTATAGAACCTTCTATGTAGGGTAACGGTTCCAGCCCTTCATAGCATCTCGAAAACACTCAGGAGTCGTCGAAGTCTACTCAATTGACACAATTCTCATGTAACTGTGGACCGGATGAGATGTTTATATAACTCGAGCTCCACACTATAAACACTCGACGAAACCTGTGTAGGATGGTTTGTGTCGGAGGTTATCAGGATTTATTTTTATAACAATCTATAAAACATTTTCATGCTGAATCCTACCATGCTTGCCGTCTTGCTGTCGTTGAGCATTGAAAAATGAGTCGAGGACATTGTCATCATCGATGTTCCTACGGCGTCAGGTGGTTCATATTTCAATTTATCCTGTACTCTGTTCGTTACATCTACTTCCCCAGATTATAGATGATCGCCGAATAATTAACAAAGTCGAATAATATATTTCGTTACTTTTAATTCGGAGTTGATACAGTTGTGGATGTTATTTCAGTAAAACACGAATGTGTCAAAAATACTTTGTAGAGTTGAGGAACATTTATAGTTTTAGTACTAGGAATAACATTGGATTGATGATATCATCAAAGATTGTGGCTAGTTTGTGGGGTAAATGTGTTACATTTCGTGATAAATTGTTGTCTGTCTTAACGGAACTTCTACATTTTATGTTCAAAATTAATGTCAGACAACAACATTACTATAAACTCGGAAATTTTTCGAAGTCGCTTATACTTGTGCTGCTTATACTGCATATACTTGTGTAGTTAACCAAAAAATATGGTGATCCTGTAAACATTATTTAAGAAATTTTATACAACATTATTATGAACAGTAGTAGTAATTTACGAGGTACTTATGACCGGCTTAAAGACAACGCATAAATTAAATGAGTGCGGCTAGAACTATAAAACATTCCACATTGATTCCTTGTATGGCGTAGGGAGAACTAATAAAGGAATTGACATACATAAGGAACTGTCATTTCAAGGCACAACGTTTTTTTCCATTTTCGAATCCCGAAATTCAATAACGTTTTTATTGTTAGGAACTAGATCTGTTGGTCAGGCCGTAATGTTTTTAAAGTAGATAATAAGATGCGGACCCTAGCTTTCACTCACGTTTGTTCATTATAAGTAAACGATTCCGTGCTCAGTGTTGGATTATTTTGTCATACTTCTAATTCCACAGTACATTTGATTGAAAAAGTGAAGCTTAGTGGCGCCCGCTGTACGTGACTGACTCGCACAACTTGTCTTTGTGGTTCCGTATAGAATGACTCAGGAGCTTTTAAGATTTCAAGTTGAAAACTCCGTTTCTTATAACTGCTACAAAATTTGTTGTAAAAATATGGTTGTTTTCGCCCGTAATAAAATTTGTGTGTCGTTTGTTCAGATATTTTTGTCTCAGATTTCTCTTGGTTGGATCAGTAAATTCTTTTTCAAAGGAAATTATATCAAAAGAAACTAAAATATTTATGGTTGAGTTTTGTATTCGGCCATACGGATCCATTAAATCGTGCGGCCGAATTTCTTTCTTCTTTTCTTTAAAGGTCCAAAGCTTTTTCGTCTCAAATGAACTTAATCTCGATTTTTCTTTTGAAATGAACTATTTTGATCGGTGCAATACGTTTCGTTATTTAGAATGCGATACTTCGAATACGAAAATGAATACATTGTCCCATTGTTAGTTGTGTTTTTCTTATTTCTGTTCTACATTGTATAGATCATCGAAATCGTTTGTACCAACATATCGATAGTTGCTTCACCAGAATTATTTGCAAAAACGTCACAACCGTCTTCTTACATTTTTATTATAGTCTCGTTTTATGGTCCATTTGGTACACAGAGTGCAATAAACATCAAAATAAAACAACAATCAAACACTGTTGTCCGCAGTCTTTTTCTGCCGCTTAGCCGTAACGCGTTGTAACAATGCTATTCATAGATGTTAGGTTTGCAAATATAGCTAGCAATTCTGGCTAGTGATCATTTTTTGCCAACGGTTGCTAGGTTGGTTAGCATAATTGCCGCTTAACTAAATCGGTTAACTATCATCAGTAAGTGCCTAACTGCTCGTTGTTGGTTCGCTTGGGTCTAGAAGTACCGTTAGCAATCGTTGATACAATGACATTGTTCAGTAAAATAAACAAACTGCTTAAAGTTGTCAAGTATCAGACGCAAATGTCAAAATACAAAAAAATGCCGATCATCTTTTACTATTTACCCATTGGTTTAAAAATACTTTACGAACGAAGATGAGCATTTTTGTCACCTACCTCAAGACCAATGTTTCAATGAATAATTCATACTCAGTATTTGTAAAATCCTTACAATATGTATGATCAAATACAGTTGGAACCGGTGATAGTGGGGCGATACGATACGATGTCTGGTGGGCTGGAGCGTGACGTCTGCCACCCGATAGCCCATCTCACGACCGACCCACTTACACCCCAAGGTCACCGTCTGACCTCCTAATCCACGGAAACGTATCTAACTATTCTCTATCCACGTACTCATTTTATCGGATGATTAACGCGATTTGGAAATTCTTGGACAAATTGTTTGTATGAGAAATTGATTTGTTAATAAACTTAAATAGTAAAATCAGCTTTGTGACGTCAATTATTTGGTTACACAGTACGATTAGTAAACCGACCAATTCGTCCACAGCTCTGTCATTTATAGCTTTCATTAAATACAAAAACACAATTCTGTTCGTTAAGACACTCAAGTTTAATCGAATAGCTATAAAGTTGTAAAGACGATAATAGGGTAAAATAAATGTAATTGAAGGAAAGGTTGTCAGTAATAAAAGTGAATGGTTTCCTTCCATCAAGTCGGTGGGCACGTAAACCCCGTAAATCACATAAAGGTGCATTGTATAGGCACACAGGCGCGCGTGCGCAGCCGCGACAGATTTTCAGATAGGGCGACAATCAGAGCGTGTGCCTGTCCCGTATCACGGGCTCTCTGATATACAACACAACACACTTTCTAATCTGCGCCTTTGTCAGTGCTCTCGGCTATTGGTTAACTTGTTATACCAAACTTTCGCCAATTGTTTTCACGGTACATTAGATTTCTTCTCCGTCTTTGCGCTTAAATATTTGCTGCATTCGTTACGGTTGCATCACAGTAATGCAAGGTGTACAAACATCGTTGAGATACGTCAGTGTTCTCTGACGACGCATACGTGTACCCTTGAAACGCGATGCTTCTCGGTACACGAGATTGCGTTTAATCTAAACTGCGGTTAGTCGGATCACGGCTAGGATATTATGTTGCCAGTTTAGCCGGAGTCTGCTCCCAACGCTGAATCCGATACGAGCTATCTTGGGCCGGGCGGTGTGTGAAATAAGAGAGCCAGACAACAAGCTTAGCCGCAATGGTCTCTTGATAAGGTGATGTGGATGCGTGTATTTTAGAAGAGCGAGAGGTTGCGCGGCGCGGGGGGTGTGGGACCGGTCCGTATACCGGTTTGCGTCAACATCGACGAGCGGCTTAGGACTAACCGTTTTATTAGCTGAGCCATGCTCCACAAACGCCGGCCGGAGCGGACAGCCCTGCAGGCCACACCCAAGGCTGCCTGATCTTCTCGAGTCGCCTATCAACTATGGTTGTTTGTGCGCAAATATTTACCTTCGATGTGATAGCTGTCTCCATTACGATAAACGTTAGCTTGCTTACATCACTCTGAGGCATTTTGCAACGCATTTTTAAATAAAAAAATCTGACTTTTATTGTATTATATTATATGATATTAGTAGGTATGAGAGTACTAATAGTAATTACTTACTGAAATTAGAAAAGTTGTACTTTATTAGAGGAACTATCATTCTAGGTATATTGTATATATTTTATTGTATGTAGGTATTGTGAAGTTACTGTGTAGTTATCGAGTCATTTGATAGGCAGTTCCGAAAGAACGACGTCACCATGATATTGTCTATGACGTGCGGCGGCGCCGTTTCATTATTTTTAATTTTATCTGTTTAGTCGAACTGTGCTTTTTATTAGCACTAACTTTGATTTGTATTGCAGCATCAGCTCCCGTCTCTATCTGTCTTATGATCAGTGATGCTTCGTTATTGTTTAAATTACTCGAGCGAACCAAATGTAGGTCGATTTGTAAATGTAGAAAGACGTCAGATATTACGTGTTATCTGATGTGGCATAAAAATGTTAATGTTCTTAGATTACATTTCTAGTTTAAGTTTAAAATATTGTTTGATAACACGGTACGGTACCAATGGAAACTTTATATTTTCACTTTCCAATTTGTGACCATTCTCATTCAATCGGAACCTTGACTTACCTACTGTTAAACGATTTTATTACTTCTTTTTTCTGCTGCTTTCTGAAATCAAGTGTTGTTATCGAAATTTTCACTCCATTTTAAAAATTTGATGAATCTGTAAAATGTTAGTCGTGCATTAATCCCATCCAATGCTCAACAGAGCTCATATTACAGGCGGAAAGTTATTACAAATCACCTATTGTTTTCTAAAATGTATTCTTCTAATTTTCAAACAAATTGAAAACACACAACTGCTCCTAATTCTCGATAAGCAGGCGATGACTCGCAAGCAAGCAACTATAGTTATTGAGCATCTAATGGCTCTGTCTGTTATTGGCCTTCGAGTCTATTTCGATGTGATGCGAGAAGCGAGCGGTGGCAGCTTGCCACGGCAATGTTTTGGGGCGACCGTCGACGGCGACACCGACACACTTCCCACCTGCGACCACGCCTCGCCTCCACTAGGAACCAGCTCGGTCTCTCTTTTACAAAACGCGGTAACCAGGTTAACGAACCTATATTGTATCACAAAAATACGTGTGAAAAAGAACATCTCGCCTCTTTCGACACCTTTTTGTAACTACATTTCGGCAATTACTTTATTGTTATAACGATCCGTGCCCATGCATAAATGAGCTCTTGTTTCATGTAGTCGCGTTCGCCATTTCCGGAATTGCGTACAGTCCGACACGGTGCATACTCTTCATGAATGGACCTGCATAAACCATCGTGTTTGCCCACGACGACAATTTCGATTCAATGACATCGGTCCGATGTCACGCGGTCAACGATCTATAGCATAATTTGGATGAACAATACAGTAATTTCATTTAGATCGTGACCAATCCAATTCGAGGCCCGGAGATTCACCATTCCGAGTATAGTTTAGGGTCGTCAAAGAGTTTATTTCGTTGTAGGCACTCGACGATACTGGAAATAAAGCAATATGGGGTTAAGTGAGGGTGAAGTGATCTTCGTGCGCTATCGGTCATCCGGACACAGCGGCTAGTGCGATGTTTGAGTCATTGGTGTCGCGGCTGACGTCACCGCCGGTGTCACGGCGGCGACACACGGTCCACGCGGCCCGCGAGGTCTGCAGCGAACCCGAAGAAGAAGCGGCCCCCGTGCAGCGTCGCTCGCGCACTGCCAAGCAGTTGCTCGATAAGAGACGCAAAGCTCGCCTGTCGTGTGCGGACCTCACCGCCGCGAACTACGCAGAACCAGAACGAACTTCGCGCATCGATGCCCTCAAAGCTTTTTTGCCGCTGCGACAATCGAAGTCTCTCGGGCGACTCGACGGTCTCAAGGAGGTAAGTCTTATTAATAATTCTTACTGAAATAAAGATGGCAAATCTCCAATGCATTTAGCGATGCAAAAATAATTTGGGTTTCAGGAAATTCATAACATGCCCGAGATACAAGAGATACACGTCATATTATTTGAAATCTAAAATCTACGAAGTATACCTAGTTAGCTAAGCAACCTTGAAAGATCTGTTGACAATGTGAGGTTTAACTCACTTAACATATACTTGCGACACAGAGAACGCGCAACGTGGCCTTCGTGTGGCTCCCATGAGCATGCGCGTGCGCTGCGCACCTGTTGGTTCCTCATCTCACTGTCGATTTTCGGCCTCAGCATAATCTTGCACAATCGATGGTGCCTTAAAGATGTATCTATTGTTTAAATATCTCACATAACAAAGCGAATCCATCAGAGATGAGTTCTGTCTGTAGCCACGTCCATCAAATTGCGAAACAAACCTTCCATGGCATTCCTATGCACTATGACATCACATTAGGTTCTATAGTATAATACAAATAGTACACGAGAACCGACATTTGAAGGCATGACTTGTTAATTTTTGACATGGCTTGAGTTATAAAGTTATAATGCAATAGTATGGTTTGTTTGGGAGTGGTTCATATGGGATAATGCATTGAGTGAGCTGCACCACTAATTAAATGATGGTATAAATGTATGAGCGCAATTTAAAAAAACCTTTTTAACACACTTGCTTGTGAGGTGGGTTTCGCTTCATTGTGTTTAGGCCTGTAACTTTTACTAAAGCTTTTTTTTATATAAACCAATCAAGTTAAATTCATACAAGATAGTATGATATATGTGTGACCTCAAAGCATTCTATATTTTACCGCATAATAATGCATATACACACAATATCAACTTGCAGGTAGATAGGAAAATGACAGAAGGTTACTAGAATATTTCTATGCTTTATATGACACCTGTCAACGAGAGCGGTGTTTTGTGATTGACTATTATCAAAAATGTAGACTTGCAATAAATGTGCATTTGATCATTACATGCTTAACTTTCTGAATGCGGTTTCCAATGTAACGTCCAACGTAGCACACTCGTATCACAGTGTACTATTATTCTCTCTCGATATGTTCTTTATTAGAAGCTGATGATTTTGATACTCTTA
Organism: Racta chiria; assembly: GCA_018249195.1. Lineage (NCBI taxonomy): Eukaryota > Metazoa > Arthropoda > Insecta > Lepidoptera > Hesperiidae > Racta > Racta chiria. The sequence goes on from DWKC01000048.1 coordinate 15,783, forward strand.
GAAAAAGTTGATTTGTAGTTTGTTCTCTTTATGTAGGCTGCTTTGTGAGATGCTTTTGTTGGAATACAAAATATTGTATTACTACAGTTTTTATTAAGCACTGTTGCGTCTTGCAAACTTTTTGTATTTTATAAATAGAATTGATTTTCGTATAAGTTCGAAATCGAAAACGAAATTTGCAATGATAATTTTGCTCTCCATTTCTTCTTGAATAATTGCTGCGGAAGTCTGCGTTCTACTTATTGATTTTATTATATATTTGGAGTAATATTTCACAAATAAGCATAAAACAGTGAGAGTCTGTAGTTTTGTATGTCGGTCGCCCCAACGGGAGTGCCTGAGTTGGAATCCTGAATTGGAAAAATAATTTCCAATTTATAAAGTTACGAGTATATGGGCGTTAGAAATTCATTATTGCTTCGGTGAAGGAAAACATCCTGTAGAAATCTGCGCTAGGGAGAGTTCTCTAATGAGACCTCAGTTGCGTGGAGTACACCAATCCGCAGCTAGCCAGGTAGAAGATGTCCTGTACCGCACATTGCAGGAGGAGAATGAATGGCTTCTATGGTTGGAATGGTCTAACCTATGGTTGTATATATCAGGTACGTATTTTAATAATTTGGGAGCTAAACTAGTTAAGTAGCCATTTTTTTGAATTTCGATATTATGCAGTAGGCAAAGCAATGTAAACGAAGCATATCAACCTCATAACTAATGATCAAGTCATGCGGTAATAAAATTATTATTGTTTTAAATCCTGAAGTGAAAATGTATTTATTTACGGTTTTCGTCCCGCACCGTGATAGAACAGATAACCAATCACCTCGATTCGATCGAAGATTGGTTCATTGAAGGCTATAAAACCTGTTTTGTGCTTATAATTAATAAACATGATGTTATTCTATGCAATCTATGTTAAGTTGCGATCGAAGATAAAGTGACTACTGATAGCGAAGAATCGTAGTCGCAAGTGCACCGTTACGGCATAGATCGCGAACGTCCCGATAATCCACGAGCAGGTAAGGGGCGAGCATTCTCAACCTTGAGCATTCACACAGCCGCAGAGTACTGTACACTGCACTGGCAGGGAAGTGTGTGTGCTATTTGCCCATGTGATTTACAGACAAACGTTCGTCCACAGATGCTCGCGCAGTACCGGCTTTGTTGGGCATCTCGCGTTAACGCCTTTTGTCTGACGCACCGAAGAACATCTGCGCTTAAGAAGCTGTTATTAAATTTGTTCGGGTACCTGGTCCGACCAGTTGGACGAGCCTAGCGTAACGCCAAACTTTTTGTCTATTTTATTAACACAAAGCTATCATGGCGAGCTATGGATTGTAATGGATCTGTTGTCTTACACGTGTATTTTATTACTAGTAGGTATATTATTATTTAAAACACAACCCTTTTAGATAGAGGTTGAAAAGTAAAATAAGGAACATTATAACTTTAATTTTTATAATGATAAACAGAATATAATACAATAAAATGGATTTGGATTAAACCGGTTCTAATAGGCAGTCTCATTGATCTATTTGTTAATGTTGGTTACATCAATTGATTTACATAATAAATAATAGTCATTATTACATATCTTAGGACAACTCAGCCTTCTGATTCCAAACTAAGTTCTAATTACGATTGCTTGTACTATGGTGGTCAGACTACTGATAAACTGTATATATTTAGTACTTAATAAATAAATAATAAATATAAAAGTGTCCTCCTGCAATGTGGGGTACAGGACGTCTTCTACCTGGCTAGCTGCGGATTGGTGTGCTCCACGTAATGAGGTCTCATTAGGGAACTCTCACTAGCGCAGGTCTCTACACGATGCACCGAAGCAATAATGAATTTCTAACACCCATATACTCTACCTTTGAAAATTTAAATGAGGATTTTAACTCAGACAAAATATGTAGCCGGAGATCGCGAGTTACATTCCCATCCAGAACATTTTTTGTGTGATGAACAGATTCTGTTCGACCGTTTTTGTCACTTCAACCGTCGCCTCGAGCACGAAGCTCATCAGATTTAGCATCAAGTGAAACATTTTTGTCAGTTGGTCAGTCGAACAGTCATATATATATATATATATATATAATCAATAATAATAAATCTGATGAGCTTCGTGCTCGAGGCGACCGTT
>DWKC01000049.1:0-17865 GCA_018249195.1 Racta chiria
AAGATGAAAGCAACAATTGACTCCGAATAGACATCCAGAGTCAGCTAGATATTGATAGTATTAGAAAGCTAAATATAATATAATATTATGTAATAATATAAGATACTACGTCATATTTTGGAAGTAGAACAATTTACAAGGGCTTTCCTTTGTGCAAACAACGGGGGGCACTGAATGTGGAATATTTACAATGGAACTCACCCGCAATCCATCCTCCATCGCTTCCAGGCTCTCATTTGGCAGATCCGAGAGATTCGCTTGAACAATCCTGATCTCCTCGAGCAGTGTTTCAATATCGTTAGATAAATCATCCTGAGAACACATTTCTTTATTACCCACACGCTACGTCACATCACTGCGACGTGGAACTGCGAGATACGAAAATAGCCTCATCAATGTCTTATATATTACTGCATATATTTTATTTGACATACGAAGATTATATCGGTATACAAGTTCAATATTTTGCAACCAATATCAATGAATTATAACACAGATCAAGATTAGGTACATTATTATTCAAAACATTGTATCTTTATAACAATCCATTCAATCCACAAGAAAAGAAAAAAAACTGAAGATTATCAAATTCATCTTACAGTAATGTAACATCTGCAGGGATTGACAAATTGGCTTCTAAAAATAACTCGACTATAATAATTCGATTTAGTTTCGAGGCCTCCTAGCTTTGTAGCATCTATTTCGCAATCTCTGAATTCCACGTCGCTTGAGTCATTCAAGGAATAGTCCAATTTAGCATTCCAGATGCATGGACTGTTGGCCGAATATATAAACAATTTTATAATATATTGAATAAAAAAAATACTAAACTCACAAATTTAAGAATTTGTAAGATAAAAGGTATGTTTATAATTTCGACCTTTAGTTAGCAACACAATAAACAACAATGAAAAAACGCATACACATCCACTATAATTATTACGTTGTCATGACATGCAATCGGAGATAAGACGGGTTTACGTCGCGGTCTGTTATATCCATCCAGAGGGCAGAAGACTAAAAAACACGTATGCCATATCAAATACAGTCATATTCAGAGGGTAGCACGTAAGCGTGAGAAAAGCATAATAGTCTGCGCTTTCTTATCTTGTGTTTCATTAAAATATATTATTCAAAATATGAATCCCCAATGCCAGAATTGGGTAACAAATCACAGGATATCATTATAAACTTGTTTATTATGAACTGGAAGTCCACAAAGAGCTGTATTAAGTAAAATTAATCGCGTGAATGCGTGCTTGCGATTTATAATATAATGGTTATTCCTCTATGACTGCTTACTTGATATGGGATACTAAAACATTTGCACGCAATTTTACCAACGCAGGAGTGAAATTATACAAGATTAAAAACACGGTAGGACAGACGTTAGCAGAACTGTTATATTATAGCAAATTCTGCGTTCCTCTTCCTGCGGGGTTCTACAATAGGATGCAAAAATACATTCAGACTAAACAATAATGTATACGACTGACCTGAGAAAATATATTGTAGCAGACTTTACGTCCGACATTTTCCTCTTTGATCATTAATTAAGCCCAACTAAAGCATCTAAAAAACTCCAATTAAAGCGTCTTTACAGTCGTTCGTCTTGTAGCAGTCTAATTTTGGCATTAGAGCAAAGTTACAGGGTTAAAAAATAAAAAACATTTTTTTAAAAATAAAACAAGAATATCACAAATATTTATTTTATTGTAACAAAATTATATTCAGATTCAAGGTAAGCCTCTTAGGGTTTCGGGCGACTAGACATGACTAGATTTTGTTGAAACGCTATACAAACACTACAAAAAATATTTTTAAAATGCGTAAAAACTAATGCGGCGCTTTGAGCATGCCAACAATTGTCAACTACAAGACGATCGGCAAATTCGGCAGACGACATCCTACCATACATAGATTTGTAATCAGTGAAATTAAAAATTTTGTGAAAATATCATGCCAAACATAAAATATAAATTGTAAAATTGTACGATACGACGGTAGCACAGTCACCTTGGCTGTCGGCCTGGTTGCATCTTCTGCCGGCGGCTCCTGTGTAGGGTGGGGTAGGGTGACTGGTTCAGAGGGTGGGGCGGTTAGTATATCCTCTTCGATGTCAATACCTAACCGCGGCGTATAATCCGTTATAGAGTCGGTAGGTGTGTCTAAGCTCAAATAGGAACTTTGATCTTTCCAGCTGCAAATTCCGCCGGGCAAATCCATAGAAATGTAATTAGAATCGAAAGAAGAATCGCAAGGTCCCCTGGCCGAATTTTCATCAGTGTCGGAAGAATGACCAGAACCACCGTTCGGATCCTTGTCCTTATCGTTTTTGTCTCTAATCTCAACACTAGTGTTAGTAATGTTTGGAGTTTTTGGTTTTCTGGCCATAAGAAGGAAATATTGGCATTCTGCATCATGGTACAAAAACTTTTCAGGCCAAAACGATGTGTCATTGAAAATATTTTCCTCTAAAGCAACGTCACTAAGTGTTGATTGTTTTGTTTTAACGTTAGTTTCAGGTTTGATATCGACGAAAGACCCGATATTTTCGGTACTACTTCCGGTTTGTAACGATTTATTTGAATCAGAACTGCTTTCAATTAATATTTTTTCTGCATCATCAGTAATAAACTTTTCAGTCCAAAAGTTTTCCGATTTTAAATAAGTGATGTTAGTAGGGGAAGAAGTGTTAGACTGATGAGAATCAAGGGTTGCTATTAGTGCAGTTAATGTTTCTGATGTTGAGATAGTCGTTTCTACAGGAGCAACAACCACATTGGAAATGTTTGTGTCTATTTCATGTTTATTTTCACTAGGTCCAGAGTCTGTTAAGTTTGTATTTTTATTGTTAACAATACATATTTCTTTTATTTCTTGGTGAGGAACTGACAGAGGCTTTGATTCCATTAATAGATCCTCAGGCTCAGGAGAAGCAAATGAAGGAGTAATACTATCCAAAATTTCCTCATTCTGTTCATCAATAGAAGCATTTATATCTATTAATTCTATGGGAAGGTCATCACTCATAGTAGAATTATCATTTTCAGGCAATAACATTTCTTCTATTTCTCTTTGTAAGTCAGCCATTTTATTTTCTAGAGATTGTTCATCTGTCATCTTATCCTCCTTAAAATGCTGTGTTTCAAGTGACAGAATTTCTTCGTTTAAAAACTCTTGCACGGTTACTTTTTCGTCTGATTTAGAATTACTTGAATCCACAATAGTCTTGGAATAACCTATAATATGTTTGTTTAGGGGTTCGTCTTTCGTATCAGTATCAATTTCATTTTCAGATTGTTGCTTTATTTCTACCGTGATGATTTCAGGTAAGTTACACAGATCATCGATTGCGTTAGGATCAACTTTCCAGAACTGGGCTTCTGAATAAAACCTATCTTTGACCGGAGTTTGCAGTGACTCTGGGGTCGATATAGGGGTTTCTATACATTTCGGGGATTTGGACTTCGCTATGTTTGAAAATGTCTCTTGTTCTGACGATGTGGCCTCGACAGGAGAGCATATATCTACTGGGTCAGCTTGAGTCTCGATTTTTTTTTCTTTTCTCTTTTTTTTGTTCTTCTTTTTACTGTCGATGGCTTCAGTATGTATCACAGTGACTTCAATATTTTCTGCGATTTTATCTATTATTTGCGGTTCTTGCACTGATAATTGTTCAATTTTAGAGGTTTCTTTAGATTTTGAAGATCGATTTCTTTTATCTTTCTTCAAAAGTATTTTTTCTTCATCAGACGTATTTGGGGCGGCTTGTGTTCCTTTAGAGATTATTGCCTTTTCTTTAGATTTTGAAGCTCGACTTTTCCTGCCCATCTTTGTTGTTTGTATTACTTCATCTGAAGGACTGCTAATTATTGATTCTGTTTCATCGTGTTTTAATGTATCTATAAGCGCATCAAATCTGTTTTCCGATCGATCTCGTCCGACAATTTTTGGTGGCAATTTCGATGGTGAAACTGATCTACAATCTCTGGATCTAGATCTTGATCTCCTACTTTTTTCAACTGTTATAAATCCTTCAGAATCCATTTCAACTACAGGTTTGTGATAAGCATTATCTGATTCATCTACTAAAATAACTGGTGGTCTACTCTGAGGTAAGTGACTTTCTATACGGCATTCTTCTGTTTTAAGTCCTCTATCTGGCGATACTCTAGTACTTGCAACAATTTCAGCCCATGAGTGGTGCTCTTCATGGCTCTCATGCACTATTTTATCTTGTTTACTTGTTGTTGATAATTCTTCTTTATCTATTTCACCTTGTATAGGTTTGTTAACTTGCAAGTCTACAGGCGGTAGTTCCTCTAAATGTTCATTTATTACTAATCCTTCAGCTACAACTTCTGCATATGACTTGCCGTCTTCTGCCATTTTTACCCAAACGTTACTTGTTTCAGGAATGGTTGTGGTATTTTCATTAACCAATTTTACTTTGTCAGATACATGCTTTTCATTATGATCTTTTTTATCCTCCTTCTTTTTCTTTTTCTTATTTCTTTTAGATTTTGAATCAAAATGTTCCTCAACGATGCCCTCATCAGTTCTAAAAGCACTGTCATCCTCCTCAGTATTTTCTATTTGAGGCGATGAAATAGGTGGTAGGAGTAATTGTGATGAAGTAATATTGTCAACCATTACATCTTGTAAATGTTTTATGTCTTGTGTGCATTGCATAGATTCAGCATTAATTACAGTATGCTCAGTGGTTATGGTTGTGGGTTGGGTGTCACACTTGTTGCTCGTAACAGTTTGGTACATATAGGAGGGTGTAAACTCTGGTGCATCAGCTGACAGTTTAGAATACAAAACGGTGTTTGTGAAAGAGGGTTTAAATTCAGGAATGGAATCTATTTCAGGAAGAAGATCATGCAAACTATGTATAGGAGACTTTTCAGATCGTGTAAGGGTTATTTCGGTTTCAGGGGTTTCAGTTGTATTCAAAGCTATGTCCTTCGAGTTATTTGCTTCCTCAATAGGTATAGAAGATTGTTCCGTACTTGTGTGGTCACTAGGAGGGTCAGGCGTATCGAATATTTTAGAAACTTTTGTTTTTGACTCTATATTGCAAACCAACGCCGAGATATGTCCTTGCTCTTGCTTAACCGAATCAGCCTGGCATTCGTCACGAACATCATCTTGAATTGACGCTAAATCAGGAATTACGCTTATTAGTGACTGCGCTGGTTGTTCAATTTGTGTATTAATATTTTCAGTCGATTTAATATCTTCCGTGATTTTTGTTGAAGACTCTTTTGCAATATTTGCTGTGTCCAGCAATATTTCCGAAGATATTTCTAACTGCATTTTATCTGTCTGGTCTGAGTCACTTTGATGAGGAATTGTAACATTTTCTATAGTATCTTCGATTAATTTTATTGCATCTTCTACAAGTTCAAATGTGCTACATTCATTTAAGTTAATTTTCCTTTCTTCGGTATCGATGCCAGCTGTAAATTCTTCAGAAATATCTTCAAAAGCCTCGGTGTCACTAATAAGATTTTCAACAACAACAAACTCTTTCATGTCATCATCGGAGACTTGTTGAAGTTCATTTTCTGAAGAATCAATTTCTTTGTCATTTTCATTTTTTTCCAGATCTTTAAGGTTACCAAAAACTATCGGTACGAATGACACATCACTATCTTCAATGACTATAGTATTGACATCTATATTAGGTACGACTCCAGGAACTTCCAGCGGTATTGGTATTGATAACGGTGTTGGGTTATAGCTTTGAGTGGGTTCTGTAACTATTTTTGATGTATCCGTTTTTACGTTAGTACATTTATCGATAGTGATATCTACCACAATGGAATCAGTTAATCTAGTGGAATCAGAAATAATAATCTCCTCCACGTTTTCTTTTATTTCCATTGGTTCAGCAAGATTTTCCAATATGATAGACTTATTCACAAGATCAAGATTATCACACTTTTTAGATACTGTAGACGGTTCCAGATAATCAACGTAGGAGTTTTCAGCCACATTTTCATCCAATTGATTATTATCTGAGTCTTTAGGTGTTTCTTTTGTCTTTATCTCTTTCACATGTGTGGTAGATACTTTTGATTTATTACTATTAGTTAAAAAATCTGCTAGTATTCGTTCAGCATCTTGTATTTCATAATAGTTATAATCTGGACCGACTAAATAAGATCTCAATACAGTTTTGTCTATTTTCAGTAGCTGGTCAGATTTCGAATCAAAATTATTACATAGATCAGTTTTGTCACTACGTTGAACATTTTGATTTTCCAGTTTTTTCTCGCTGATATTTTTTTGTGTCTCAGAATAGCATTTTACATATAATCGCGAAAAGGCAAGAAGACATTCTGCATCACGTAATTCATGATAATTAAAACGAGGTGCTTCAATAGAATATGAGAATGCAGATTTACGGTCAATAGACAACATATCGCTTACTGGTGGACAACTGTCATGGTCACTTATGGGAACTTCAGACCCACAAGCCAACTTTCCATCTTCGGTTTCAACCGGTACAAATGTCTCTATGCGAGAAAAGGATACCCTATTATGCTCTTCCGCGTTTGATTTAATACATTCTAACAAAGACTCAGCATCCTTAATCATGTGATAACCTTGTATAGGTTCATCTAAAATTATAACTGGTTGTTCAGGGCACCTAACCAAAGCTTCATTCTCATCAATATTTACTATTTTAGTATTTGTTGTATTACTGATTTGTAAATCACTTCTTTCTTCATTGGACAAACATTGAGTATCATCATAAATGTTTTGTACTGGTTCCTCTATAGTTGATAAAACCTCCGGTTTTTCTTCTCTAGGCTTAATCATAGCAGAGGCTAACAATGTTTCAGCATCTCTGATCAAGTGATATTGGGTCGGATCTTCAAGAGATATATGTGATAAAACGTTGCTCTCGTTATAAGGGGTGAATATTTCATCGTCCTTGATTTGTATTTCAGCTTCTATATCCCTACTATGCAAATGCAATTGACAAATTTCCTGATATTCGTTTAAGTCCGTTTGTGTTAAAATAGAATCTGAATTAACATTGTCAGATTGTAACTTCAACATAGCATTTTCAGATTGAGGTGGCTCACAGGAATTACTTTCTAGTATTTCTTTAGATAAATTACTTTCCAGCATTTGTCTATCTCTGGGTTCATTTATTTCTGTATTAGATATTACTGTCTCCGTATTTATGACTATCTCCAAGTAAGTAGTAGGAACATGATCTGTAGAAACTTGGCAAATTTCTTTGCTTGATAAGGATTCGTCTATCGAAATATCGTAGATCGGGGACAAAATAGACTCGACTTCAGATATCTTAACATTTTCTTGCTCAGGTTTGTCTAGCCCTTTATCAGTTTGTATCATATTTATGTTCTTTGAATCAATAGATACAAAGGAAGCTAAGAGTTTTTCTGCATCGTTTAATTCGTGGTATGTAAAATTGGGAGTATTTGCAATCCGAAGTGATCCTTGGTCTGCCCTGTTATGTTCGGTACCAATAATGTCTGAAGTGTTTTTAGACATTTCAAATATATTATTATCATCCATAATTTTGGCAGTAACAGTGTCTGTTTGTTCAGATTTATTACGTTCTTCACCTTTAAAAGTACCTTCCGTTTGATCAGTTGCCATTTCTGTTTCATTCAGTTTCGCTAATTGACTCTTTTCAACAACTATTTTCGTACTTCCAGTGAGTACTGCTTCTGACTTTTCAAACAATTGTAGTTCTTGAATATTTTCTTTGGTAACGTGAGTTGTTTTTGTTTCTACCAATTCAATAGACTTATCAAATTCTTTGTTAATAACCTGCTCAATTTGTGCAAGTGTCGTTTCCATTTGGTTTAATTTGTCAGTAATTTCCTCTTTTTCTATAACAATAACTACAGGTTCATCAGTATTTCTTTGTAGTGGACCCAATTCTGTAGCTATATCTTCTTTATTCACAACACTGGCTATTTCTATTTCGGATACATTTTTTTGAGCCCTCAGTGTTTCCATTTGTTCCGGCTTAGAATCTTCCTTAATCTCTTCATTTTTAAAATCAGTTGTTTCTGACTGTTCCAATTTAACAGCCTCATCTCGTTCAATCGAAGAAGATTTTAAACGTTCATTGATGATGAATTTATAATAATCATAATCTAATTGATGTAAATCTAAATTTACTGAATACATTTTAAATTCATCCTGAAGTTCTTTGTAGGGAATCGCAATTGGTTTTTCTGTAGATGGCCGCTTACGTTCTTGAACCGAACCAAAAATAGCTTGTTCTAAAATATCTTCCAGACATTCTTCTTGGTTCCTCTCACATTCATTAAAAGTCATAGTTTTTTCATAGCTGATTGAATCTAGCTGTGATTCAACTTCTTGTTGTATTTCTTGTAGTATGTTACCTTTTACGTCATTTTCAATTTCTTCAAGAGTCAACCCAATCTGTGCTTTTGTCTTTAAATCATGTATAGACTCGGTACCAATGAAAATATTTTCTGTATTTGGAGTTGGGTTTGAAACGTCTATAGTATCAACTTCTTCAGCACAAGCATGAAGAGACTCTTGCTCGCAGATTTTATCAGATGTGTTTTCATTTTCAACAATTTCATCCTCTGTAGAAACAGTTTCTTCTAAGGAATTAGTTTTACTTCGAAATACTTTAACTGTTCTAATAGTAGGTAATTTCTTTTCTTCATGTGTTATTAGGTATATAGTTCTAGTTTCAATATCTGTTGGTATTGGTGCAAGTATGGTTTCTTCAACAGAACAAATACGATCTTTTAATGCTTCAGTGCCAAAAAATTTGTCATTATTATTTTGTTCCGAAATGGGAATCGACTCTTCAAATAAATCTGGATTTTGTATTTCCTTTTCCACATCTGTGTCACATTGAGATTTTTCAGTTTTGACATCAGTTCCTTCTTCCGTTTTGTGCTTAAATTCATCTTGGATTAGATTTAACGTCTCATCAAGAATTGTAACTTCAGTTGCAATTTGTCCTGAATTAATTAACACTTCATGTAAATTAGTCCTATCTATAGATTCAACTGTTGACTCAGGTATTCCTTCCTCTTCTTCCATAAGGGTATTCCAATCCATTGTAATTAGATTTTGGCTAAGGTCATCATGTTCTTCTTGAGATTTAGAAACAGTACCTTCACTTTTGTCTGTCAACACCTTAATGTGTTGAATTGTTTTTGTCATTAGCACGTTAGATTCTTCTGTCTGGTCAAATCCTGTAACAGTATCCTGTGTATCTTTTTCTGTTTCATTAAACTCCATTTTCTTTTTCCTATTTTTAGACTTCTTTTTTGTTTTAGAATTGTTTTCTTCAAATTCAGTACCTGCAACCTTTATTTGATCTTCAGATAAATATTCAATAGATTCTATTAATTGTTCTCCGAGGACCTCCTTATTATTGTCATCACGTTCAGATTTCTTTTGTTTGCGTTTTTTCCTGCTTTCTTTACTTTCAATCATAAGTTTAGCCTCGCGACTGACTGATTCATCCTTTTTATCACCAGCTAATATTGTGGTATCCTCTATAATGCGAGTTTTGATACCGTCAGATAATTTGATGGTCAGATCTTTAGAGCTTGTCATTTTATCCTCATGTCCTTTTATATTCATATCTGACTGACTGGTACTTACAGACAATTCAATATCTTTAGTATTTTCTTCAATCTTAGTCGGATCTAAAATAATATTCTCAGTTAGTTTCTCATGTTTCTTTTTCCTTTTTTTCTTGCTTTTTGTCATCATTGAATCATCTTCAGTAGTTTTTTCTATTATTTCGGAATCTTTAATGAAAACATTCTCAGGCTCAATTAAGTCTTTTGGTGCATCAAAATGTTTTGGACATTTTGAATCCAAGATATTGTGATGTGTAACTATTGAGTATTCCAATGAACCCTTAAATGAATCTTTGATATTTTCATCTTGTGACATAGTCAATTTACTATCTGTATATTTTTTCTCCCCTTCTGTTGAGCAAGTTTCTATTTCTGGAAAGTCAATATTGGAAGATGTCACATCTATAATATTTTTATTTGTACTTATTTCGATATTTGATGTCATCGTTACATTCATTTCATTTAATGGTGACTCAGATTTTTCTTCGTGATGTTCTAAATGTATTTCTTGATTGATATTTTCCTCTTTCGACGCTGAAAATGCGATACAAAGTGCAGTATCCTCTTTTTTTTTTGTTACAGTATCTTGTTTGAACTCCTTATGCGCTTTCTTTTTCTTTTGTTTATTTGGAAAGTCTTTTTCTCCTAGCTTTATTTCAGTTTGATGAACGCTCTCCATGTCAATAGTGTCCGCACTACGATCTTTACTGGTATCACGCGTATCTTTAGTTTTCCTTTTCTTTTGTTTATCAGATTCCTCTATTTCTTTTAAAGCCTTTTCTATTTCATCTTCACTCTCCACTTTAAATTTCTTTGATTTGTATTTCTTTTTACTTTTTTTCTGTTCCGCTGTTGTCAGTTCTTCGAGCTGTGGTTCTTCTTTTAATGATGTTGCAGCTACTGTCTCAATAACTGTTGCACTATGTTGTATCTTTTTGAAGAATTCTGTACTTTTATTTATCCGTGAGGGAGTAGAGATTAGAGGAGCATCCTCAATTTGAGTAGATTCAGTCTCATCAAAATCTTGAACCTCAATAACTCTTTTTGGCGTTTTCTTCTTCTTCGTTGATTGCGTATCGTGTGCTCGCGTAGGGCGCTTGTCTGGGGCTCGTCTTTGCCGTGGCATATCTCTAGATCGGCTGCGTTGTGAAGGGTGTTCTGGTTTTTCAAACCTTTCCGACTTAAATGCAGATGAATCTCTCGAATGAATTTTACTTTCATACTGTGGAGACTTTTCTACTTCCACTACTATTTCCTTAACCATTTCAACTTGCGCAACTTGAGCCTTTGGTAAAGAAGTGATGTTTTGAGAACTTGCCTGCTTTCGTAAACCAAGCGCTAAAATTTCTGCATAGGACATTTCTTGAGAGCGACAGCGCGTAGCTGGACTAACAGACCTATCATGAGAAATATCTTCGGAGGGTCGTAAATCTGCCTCTAGAACTGGAGCTGGATTGATCGGTGTTGGAGTTTGATAAGTAGATTGAATAGATATCGATTCCAATTCATTTGATTGGTGTAAAACTTCAACGTCTGTCTCATTTTTAAAGTCTATCGGCACCGAAGCTCTATACTCGGGCGGATCCCGACGAGCGTCGAACACGTCAATTTCATGGGTAAACACAGCACTTTCACTATACACGGTTTCACTGAATGCCGGCACGTCACCCGGCTCTATTACGTCATCGATTCGAACACTAGGTGCGACTACACATTTAATTATGTCTTCATCAGGTGAATCGTCCCGATTTCTATGGTCTAGCATTCTTTGCGTATTTCGCTGGGCGCTGGGCTGCCTGGAGCCTGCCGCAGAGTTGGAGCGGGAGCAACCTTTGACAATCTCGGCATAGGTGGTACCCCCAAGGACCCAGGCGGGGCTTCGCCCGCGGGCAGGGGGTTTCTGGGGCACGGAGAGCGCAGAGGGACCGCGCGCACGGCGCTCGGGCGAGCGAGCGCGGTGCGCGCGCGCGGCGTTGGCCTGCGACACTAGCATGGCCAGCGTGGCGGCCGCTTCCTCCTCGCCCGGCACGTAGTATGGGTCGAGCTCGAACACGGCCCGCATCAGCTCTTCGATTCGCCGGGAGACCTCCTGATACGCAAGTACGGACATCATTTACGATGGTGTTCGCTACTAGAGCGAGCGATGGAAGCTGAGGTTCATGAAAGGAAACGACGGTGGCTGCGATCTCGATCGTTTATTATGACTATTTAGCGATTAAAAATATAATAATAGTGAATCGGGAATAACGGCGACCGATCGAAAGCTAATGTCTACGCATCCCGGAGTGGGTCAGCATCGGGCGCACCGCGCTGCACTAGCAGCTTAATGCGTTCGTTCCGCGCCTGAATCTTGCTTTGTAGCGACTTTACTCTTTCGCGACATTCCTACGTTGGACATCGGTTTACGAGTTAGTAGGGTAGGGAGGAGGCAACAGAAAAAAAAAAATGAATGCCGAGAAAGTGATAATGTCGGGGTACCGTTGAAGATAAACAAAACTAGAATTCGCTAGCCACCTACTACTTCTGTGCGAGTGAAGGTGGACAGTGGACTAACCTGCTGATGCCTGAGCGCCGTGTCTGGATCCCGCGGGCTGTAGTTTGGCTGAGCAGCGTGTCGCAGGCGTTGCTCGGCCTCTAGTAGCTGTGCTCGCAGTTGCGCCACGTCAGCGCAATATGCCTCTACTTGCGCGAGCGCTGCCGCGAGTTGCGCCACTTGTGCACCTGTCTGCGCCGCCAGCGCGTCGAGCGAGCCACACAGGTCGTGCGCGCCCCGCTGCACACCCTCGGGCGCGTGCGAAGTCGAAGCGACGCCATCAGGACCGAAATGCACCTGTTACATATTTATTAAACTTTGGAGCGATGTTGTTCTTTCCAAGCTTAGAGTTATCCACCAAAGTACATTAAAAGTAATTAACGATGAAAAGAACCTGGTAAAGTTTATTAACCTATAAAAAAATATAAAAAAGGAAACACTACAATGATTTACAAATTGCAAGTCTGCTTTCCAGTAGACAATTTACGTGAAGATACTAACGTTGAGTTTCTCCACTGCGTAGGAGATCTTGGTTTTCTGTGTTGATATATCATTAATTAATTTTTCTCTGTGAGCTAGCCTGTCCCTGAGTGGCTTTTTCGAATTCTGCGGGGCTTCTAATGTTCTCGCGGTAGCCTCTAGCCAGTGACCGACATCCTTTAATTTCTTTTCACATCTCTCCCATTCTTCCGCGAGCTCGATAAGTAACCCATTCTGAAATTTAAAGAATGATTAAAATTTCACAATATTATGTCATTATTTGATGTAAGGTAAAAAAAACAACGCACTGTTTTCGCTAATTTCTTCTCTACGTCGATCGTCGCATTCTCTGCCGCCTCTAATCTAGAAGGTAAGTCCCCTGGACTCGTGACTCTTTCTATTGCCTCTATTTCCTTCGCCATATCTGCTAAATTCTTCGCTTGTTGCTTACAACTCTTAAGGGCATTCTGTAAAAAACAAAACATAATAAATGCATAGTCATCGTAAAATACGATAAAAGCATTTATTTCAATTGAATTCCATGTTTACACACCCCGTATTCAGTCTGTTTCTGTTGTGCCTCCTGTAGATCGGCCAGTGGGAGCGGCCTAGCCAGGAAGGCACGCTGCGTTTCCACCCAAAGTAGGACCTTCTCCAACAATGCCAGGAATCTGGCCACACTGTCGCAGGCGTCCTCTACAGCCGCTTGTCGGGCTTCAAGCTCGCTGCAAACCGCCGCGAACTGCTCCGAAAGTGCGGTGACTGTGGATTGGATGAGTTGGCGCTCGCCTGCATCGCGGCTGCCTTCCACGATCGCACGAGCGTTTCGCGTCAGCCGCTCCAGGCGATCCGCCACATTGGGCACTTCGGACCTCTTAGCGACCAGTCGTTCCCTGTAGGGCTCTGGGGGAAGTGTACGATCACGAGCTGTAACTTCGGCGGCGCGGATCCATTCCTGGACGTTCTCAACGTCGGCCGCATATTCAGTGCGAGCTGTGCGTGCACGCTTCCACTCCCTCTCCTTTTCCTCCATCGCTGCTGCTAATGATTCCGATGATAGCTCTAACGCCGACAATTCCTGGGCTACGTCTGCCGGCGCTGAGCCACCGTAGCGCTTCCTGCTTTCTTCGGTAAAGTTCTTTGTACGTTGAACCAAATCTGAAACTTGCGCGGATAATTTTCGCACTCCGTCCAAGTCGTCCTCTCCGAATACGTAGAAGGTCCCAACTTTAGCGATGAAAACTTCTATTTGCTGCCGAAGCTCGTCAATTTTCTCCGACACGCGGTCGAATTCGGAAACGATTTCGTCGATCTCCGCGAGCCTCGCCGCTAGAGTCTGTCGCAATCTGAAAAGAAGGAACACGTTTAGATGGTGTATACGGGGTGCGGAGAGTGCAACTCGTGGCGTGCGGCTGCCAAATCGCGACGGAAATAATCTAACGGCGTGACGCGTGACGCGGCGTGACGCCGCAAGGTCGCGCCGCAGCCCTACCTCGTCGTTCGTCGGCAGCGGCCCGCGGCGATCCGCTCGCTCCGCCAGCCACTCGCTCAATGAACCGACCGATAGTTTGACTCCGCGATGCTAATTTTATTCAACGTTAATGACATCATGCGAGTTTTCAGTGCACCGATGTTTACGTTCCGCACCGGCATATCTGTGTGGTTTTACGATGACGAAGCTCGCGACCTTACCGGTTGCTTGACATTTCTTTCAATGCCTGTGCGTATTGCACAATCAAAGTTTTAATGCCAAATCATCTAGATGCGCAGTACGGCAGAGGAGCCGGCCGGCGCGACGGCGGCGCCGAATGGCGAGGGCGAATCAAATAATATAAACAATTACGCAGCGACCGCCGGGTGCCGAAACTCTTAGTCTATACCGAATAACTATAGCACTTCTATGGACGTTCCCACTGCGCATAACTCACCAGTAAATAGTTTATTTTATGGAAACGTACAATTTCTTTCTATTCGTAGGAATTTAACACTGTTGCACACTGGTCGCCCGTCTCTACACAACTGTCTAGGTTTCCACGTGGTTACTTCCGCAACCGGTTAGTCGAGTATTGTTTTCAGGCTCAGAGAAGTGACTCCGGAGGATTAGACGCATCGCATGTGCTTTGCTTTATCGAAACTCAGTACCGCGTTGAAGGATAGCGTATTCTAAGTTTATCCCTCGGTCGGGTTCCAGTTCACACTGAGAGGCCCTGACCCATTAAATGCGAAGCACGCATGCGCGGTTCGTTCGGAAATAGTAGTCTGCCAGTTTGAATACGTAACGATTATACAGACGTCCCCCGTGCCGCGTCTGGAGCGTCGATCGATCCGAGAATGAGCCCTATGTGCGCTGCGTGAAATACATTTTCATGTGCACGAGCGCGGCCTAGCGATACGGATTTACAGACACGAACCGGCTGTTTCGCCTGTTTGATTGATCCTATTCTTGTCTATAACATGACAGTGACTAGATCTTGGTTTTTCCCGTAAGGGGCAGTATAAAATATCTACCTATCGATTTATCCCCATCGCCATCGAGTGGGACGTTGCCACGTGATACGGAGCTACAATCGATAGGTCTGCGCCATTTCGGTTTCTTATTTTTCGTCGAGAGCAAACGTCTGGTTGCCATGGTTACAGAAACTGAGTAACCATAATGTTTGATGGAATAAAACATGTACTCTACTCAATACTTTATTGTGATATATCATATCTAATACTTGAGTTGTGTTGAGGATATTTGAGTTTCAAACTGTGTGGGCGTCTGTATTACTGTATACCTAGGTAATGTGCGACAGATTTCAGGATATCAAAGGAATTAAATTTACGAACACTAAAGTGACATTTGACTAGATCCATAACATAAATTTTATGAACCATTTGGATCCTATCTACTAGATTTAAGTTGTGTCTATTTATTTTCGGTTTCGTTGTGCTAAATTTTAAAAGATTAGTCATTGAAGCGAATTTAACGACATATTTCCGTGTGCAAAAAAATATTAGGTATTTATAATAGTTTCGTATTTATGCCTACTAATATGATAAATGTTAAAGTTTGTGACGATGGATGAGTGTTTGTTGCTCTTTCACTCAAAAACTACTGAACGAATCTAAATGAAATTTGGCACAAAGATAGATTATAGTCTGAAATAACACATCCTTTACTATGACTTTTTATCAACACAAGAACGGTGAAGCCACGAGCGTTCCTACACGTTCCTACACTTCTACACCTTACACTTCCGTACACGTTCCTTTTTACTACCGTATCGGAAAGGTATATTTTCCTAGAGAAGAAAAATCGTTATCTAGAACCTAGTAGGTCGAAGGATCTCAAATAACAACACTCATACTTCGATAGACCTCCCATGTCCCATTAGAAGTGTTCTTACTAATCGACTTATCAAAAGACTGTAGATATATTATTGAAACACCAACCAGGCTAAGAGGTCTTCAATTTCCAAAAGTGCCTTATAATGGCCATGACGATAAACGATAGGATTAGCGATCAATTGATTATAGAAACCAAAATTCTGTAACAACGCGGATGTGTTATTGAAGTGACGAATGGCGCGCTGTGACAACACTCATGTTAAGTCATCTTTATAAAACGAACGTGATGATGTCATCGCAGGCTCGGTGTACCTCGGCGCCCGCAGACTGGCAGTTAGTTAAAGGTACCTTGTCATACCTTCAATGACTTCAATGACAATGACATGAACGTTTCAACTTGTAATGTCTCTATAATTGTTTAGTTTAAAAAAATATATGTTACAACTAGCTGAGCCCGCAACACTCAAGAATTTGTATAGACGGATTGTTTTTAAATTTTCATATATTTTTTATGTGTGCATGGATTTTGATAAAAAATACCCCTAAATGTCAATCCAAGCTAAGCCCAATACGTCAATGAAAACCGCATTCAAATCGACTCAGTTTCTGAGATTAGCGCGAACAAAGGCACAGACAAACAGAGAAATAGATAAACAGACAAACAAATAAATAGACTAAAAATATTAAAATGGTTGTTTTGGGTTCTATTCCGTACTATAATCCATTCTATAAGTTTGTTCCACATATCTTCTATGTACAGACAGCGATATGATAATACTAATAATAAATGTCTTTGGACAACTCACAGACACAGACACTCACACTGCCATCTAACCCCTAACTAAGCGCTAGCTAGTACTTTGGTGATGAAACAGCTGATAAACATACACATGCAACATACATCTTTTTTAAATACACTTGCATACATATATTTAACATTCAGACACACAGAACAAACATTCCTGTTAATCACAGAAAAGTTTGGCCTAGGTGAGAATAGGATCCGCGACCTACGGCTTAGCAGTCACTTACCACTAGACCAACAGGCCACTACATTGTAGTAAACGTGAGTCCGCTAAAGTTTTAGAATGTTAATTGTCCACTATTCTGAAAGTTTAAAATCATATGGTGACTAACTAGAGACGTCCTTTTGCTCTTGAGTTCGATAAAATATGATAGGATTATATTAGCAATAAGTCTATAAGATTAAGGTTACATTAGCACAAATAGCTTGTAAAAAAAACTACTAGACAGCTTAAATCTACAACAATTTGACAACCTTTAATACGAATGTTTTCATCTCAGTTTCATCAAATAGTTTCGAAAGAATTTAATAAAGGTAGACAGAAAATAAAACGAAACAATCTGACGAAAATTCTTCATAGCCGGCACTGTTCTATTATTAGTATAAATGTTATGAGTCGGGGACACAATGACTAATATTTAGGCCTCGAAATAAATAGTTTCAAGTTTTAGAAACGTGAGTAAGTGACGCGAATCCTTACATCTGCAAAAGTATATCCTACTAACGAGTTTCTACCCCTGGCTTTGCTCGCGTGGTGTAGATGAAAGGTAGTCCTTGTGTTATTATACACCATAATCTAGCACTGTGCCAAATTTCATTGAGATTTGTCCAGTAGTTTTTGTTTGAAACAGAAACAAACATCAATCTCCACACAAACTTGCATTTATATATTTTTTTTTATTTTAACCCTTATCTATCGAACTACTGGGCTCGCGTTTCCACTCACAATGTGAGGGGTACAGGGCATAGTCCACCACGCTGGCCAAGTGCGGATTGATAGACTTCACACACCTTTGAGAACTTTATGGAGAACTCTCAAGAGTACAGGTTTCCTCACAATGTTTTCCTGCACCGATTCT
>DWKC01000050.1:0-17820 GCA_018249195.1 Racta chiria
CAAACAATTTACAATATTGTCATGTGATATGTGGAAGTTCACACACGGATCTGTTACATCAGTGTACATGTAATGAAAGCGCGGGAATAGTAAAATTATGAAATTGATCAAGTATTCTTATACGAAGATAGGTGTAGGAAAACACAAATATTACAGATTACAGAAATAGGTAGCATGGCCACTGTACTTCACAATAGTATGAGCAGAAATCTGCAAAAATGTAGATATGTGTCCATTTTGATCGAAGAGTAGGTATTATAACAATGTTATTATTAAATATACCATTTTTGCAGCTTTACGTTAACGTATACATACATTATAAATATTAATTTAAGAATTTAAATCAAAATTAGATTAAAATATTATTATTATTATCTAATTTTTGAATGATGTAACAGACCCCTATATCTATATTGAGCACCTAATTAGCACCAATTATAATTACGAATAATTGTGATTACTTCGTTAGATATTCGGTCAATTTCGACTTAACTGTTAAAGACTAATGACCGACTATTACATAGAATAATATCTATGGCGTGCACCTAATCCCAGTGCTGTTGTAAAATCGATTTTGGTGCCTCGATTATAAAAATCGAATTATAATCTACGAAACTCGGAGGTATCTACTTGTAGGCACGAGTTATTTGTGGTGAAGTGCGCGATTAAATGAAAAGGTACCAAAAAAAAAACTAAAGATTCAGAAAAAATATACCTATAGGTTATCTAGAAGCTGTTTAGTCTCAAATATAAGTTCTTAACCTTTTCATGAATACAAATTATGTGTGTATCTCACAGTGCCAAGTATGATGCTTTTCTAATGTTAAACTATGAAAACTGAAAGTACTCATTATAACAACATATATAAACGGTTCATATTAATTATGCTTCTACTCTAATAATTAAAGTATTGGATAAAAAGATAGTCCTGTCTGAAAGTTTTTCATACAAGTAGCGCCGCCTATTATAACTTTTCTGAAACTACGTGAGAGAAGCCACGAAGACGCCAAAAGCTATATTATTTTAGCGGTAATAACATAATTCAATAGTAACATTTTTTCCATTAATGGTTTGATTGTTGTCTACATATTTTTATTTACTTGTTAAATTACAGTGCTTTAAAAAAAACATCTAAAACAGTGCAATATAAATCATCTAAAACAGTGCAGTGGTACACTTCGTGCGAAATTTAATAACATGCGTAAAAAGTAATTTACTGGTAGTAGTGTAGTGCGTGAATACTAAAATGGTAGCTATTATTTTAGAAATTCACATTCTTTTTTTTTAAATTTTAATTGTTAATAAATTTATTTTTATTTTGACAGTATCTTCACAGAATAGTTATAAATAAATATAATAACAGAATAAACAAAAAATGGTTTAAGATTCCAAAGACAACTACATAGAATGTGGAACAACTTATTTACCTTTCTATTAATCTTTTTTTATTCATAGTCTATACAGTGTTTTCTTTGTGTTTCCTAAAGTAACATTCCAGTGAAGGACTTATAGGAAAAAGGAAGTTATGAACAGAGTTCCTGGCCATATCATAAGTAACCAAAAATACCAAACGATACGCGTTCAATGATTTAAGAAAACACATTACAAAAAAATAAAAAGAAAGCCAGTTTAGTTTTATATATTTTTTTTACTACGTAGAGTAAAAAGGATGGCGTCAGAATAAGAAAGAGAGAATAGAAGATATCTAGTGTTTATCATTTGCACGGTGTAAGTGAGTAGCGTAGTGGTCGTTACTCGACGGCTCGATGTTGAATGAAGACAAAATGTCCCAATTAGGTTATTTTCATCGCTAAACGATGCGCGCGCTCTCATATCTAATAAAACACAAAATATCATTGTATGCATCTAATGTCATACAACCTTCCTAAAATACATATTGAAATTGAAGGTACCAAGAATAAATACAAATTGGCGGGTAGATTGATGTAAAGCAATTTCATAAAATATGACTATTACAGCAAATTTGTGACCCTATATATATGATATAGCAGACACTATATTACAACTACTTATTTTAAAGTATCATAAATGGCCTCGTTCGGATATGTACCATTTAAGTGGATACTATTACTAAAACTTAAAGAATTATCTTTACTTAGATGGACCTCCGTCGTATCTATACTTTGACTTTGATTCTCCACTGGGTAATCATCCATATTACTAGTTATTTCTAGTCTAATTGCATGAATTTTTGGATCTGATTTAACTTTATCTCTTTCCCAAGAATCTATTGCTATGGAAACGTCGTTCTTGCTTCCCGTCTCATCAAATTCACTCGATGTGACGCTTGACGTGTCCAAATCGAAGTCAGTAGTTTTTTCAATTACGACCACTTCGATATGCCTAAAGGGATTCTCTTGGTTCTCTATCATTTGCCTCGCTCTTTCATCGTTTCGGATAATTACTTCTTTTTTAACATTACAAATAACAGGATCGGTTGCTATAACATCAACATTACAGTCATAGGTTTCTTCGTCACTTGTTTTATTGCCGTTGGGAGTACAAATTTCGGCGTAAATGTTGTCAGAAATAGAATCGTTATCCACTACTTCTTCTTCGACATGGACAGCATCTGCTACTTGACCGTAAGGCAAATCTTCAATGACTGGAAGTTTACGTTTTTGAATCGATGATATCGATCTTCTAATTTTAACTTGTCGCTGTGGTTCTTCTTCGGAGATATCTAGTGCAGATATATCTTCTTCAATTTCTGACTTAGGGGTAGGAGCTCTTGGCTTGTCTATCTTTTTTCTGAAATTAACAACTTTGTCACCTTCAGAGGAACGTTCGGTTTTTGTCGGCATACTGTTACTGTTACTACCTTCTTTCTTTTCAGTTGACTTTTTGGGATGAAGTAAATTTGAAGTTGATTTGCTTAGAACTCTTTTAGTTTTAACGTGAAATTCGGAACATAACTTCTCAGTTATGTATGAATGTTGCTTATAATTGATTTCAAAATCGTTGTCATTGTATAAAGATCCAGCTCCAAACATATTAATGTCTTCGCAGCTTTGAATCTGATTGTAAGATTCAGATTTGACCATTGCTTTTTCGGGTATTAAATCTGGTTGTATTCTCTGTCGCCTTTCTAAGTTACTAGAAGACTTAGTAGCTGATGACTTTTTAAGCATGTTTTCATCCAGTGATTTCAATTTACGTCCGGAGCTGGAGTCACTTTCCATGGAACCAAAATAATTTATCTGATCAACACTTAGATTCTTCCGACCATGTTTCATATTAATGCCACTATCTTCTTCAGTATATGGGCTGTCGGGCATTCCCGTTTGAACTGATACAGATTTAGTTAGGACAGGTTTCTTGTGGCTGGAACTACATTGACTGGTACCCATATCAGACGATGACGTAGTAAGACTCTTATAAGAATGACTCTTTTCGGCTGTACCATCACTTTTTCTCGAAGCACCAAAGCGATCTTCTATTAATTTAGCCATATCTTGGTACCTTTCAATTGAGCTATGTTTTTCTCCCAGAGGATCGAATGGATCTTTAATGTCTCTGTACTTTTCCGGATTTTCGACCGTCGTATTTTTTTCATCTGTTAACTTATCCGTGCTTTTAAGCAGTTTCAAGTTTTTAAACCAGTTACTCTTCTTTGGTCCAGAATCTTCTCTGAAGACTTGCATTTTGTCGCTGGAAAACTGCTCTTGTTCAACTTTTACGTCACTCTTATCATCTTTTCCCTCGTCGTCGCTGTATACGTCATAATTCATGTGTTCCAATTCATTCTTACTTAAAAATATGATAGAGCCCTCGGTTTCATCTGGGATATCTTTTAGGACTTTCTCGCTTTTGCCAAATAATCGGGATGTATCAATCTTCAGTCCCTGTAGAGTGAATTTTCTTTCCTTTTCAAATTTGACCGGTTCATGGTCTTCTTTCATGAGATCCTCGGCCGTCTTGGCTTTACTGACGACAGTTGAGTTGGCGTATGAGATCTGCCTGATCCAGTTGTCAACGTTGAGTTGACAGAAGGTTAGAGCTTTCTGGAGACGCGCGGAGAGGAACATTCTTTTTTCACTCTCAAACCCGAGTTGCGTACGTCGAACCCGGACGCTACTGTTAAGAGGGAGAATTTGTAGTGTTTCCTTGGGATGGTAACGAGGATCCACGTGCTTGCTCGGGCTGGACGGCAAGGAGCTATATTCCGGAAGATTGCACATCACCAAAACGGGTTCGGTGACAGCAGCTCGAAGAAGAAGATCATCTGAAATTCAGAAAAAAAATCCTTAATAAAACTAATAGGAGTCTAATTATAAAAATAATACGGAAAACTAGTGAACACATCGGACCATTGGGTTTTCTCATTTACTGTGTAAAATCACTGAATTTCCATGTGCTGGCGCGCTGCACTTATTATCCGTTATCACAATAAAAACTGAGTCTACTTTCTATCTAATTTTTAAAGACAATCTATTTAATGTAGGTAATGTATTTAGATTACCTCCAACATCATGCGCCATCTCAATGGGCACGGTGCCAGCCAACAGTCTGACTCGGGTGGGCAGTCTCCACAGGCTAAGGAGATGAGGCAGCCGATGAGCCCTGGTGCTCACTTCAGGAGGCACCGGTGTCGAGGAGGCCTCAGTATCCCACTCCGCTGGCGATAACTCCTCCGGACAAACTTCGTACATCTCACCCTTGGTATTGATGGGGACAAAGAGCTCCTGAAATTAAAAGAGAAAATGGGTTAATGTTTACTCAAATAATTAAAATGTCGCATAAAGTAACTTTAAAATAATAAATAAGTATTTTAGGATATTTTTTATTTATACATTCATACTTGAAAAACGGAATAAACGAGTTAGTATAATATTATTATCATCAATTTGACTGGCCTGTTGGTATGGTTAGTAAAGCCTGACGGAGGTCGTGGGTTTGATTCCCACCGATAACAAACTTTTCTGTGACTTCTGTGATGAGCTTGAATGTTTGTTCCGTGTGTTTGGGTGTAAAACGTTATCTATATAAGTATGTGCTAATATACATATATTATGTTTGTCATCTATCTATCACCTTAGTACAAGCTATCGCTTAGTTTGGGATCAGATGGCCATGTGTGAGACGTCCTGAGAATTTATTTATGTATTTATGCATTTATGAAATGTACGATTTTAAGACGTAAGTATGTAATTAGATAATTATGATTTTTTTATGAAAAATAATATATATTTTAAAAACTGAACACAGTCACGTGTAGTTCTTAGAAACACGGCATAAGTTGCGTATTTATATTCGTAGTCATATTCGCGCCATATCTAAAATTGGCGCGAAAGTATCAAAGAACACAAACTGAATAAAAAGAAATAAATGATTTGTGTTACATTGCAACTCAACACAAAAGCTGTAACCAGAACGTAAAGTTAACTCAAAATGAGCAGTCATTAAAATAATGAGACATATATACCGACAAGCTGTCTGGGCAATCTAGTTTAACAGGGTTTTATCCATTCATCTAAGAAGTAACAAGTACGTTCGTACAAGCAGGTTTCAGTCTCAAACAGCATAAAGAGAAATGTCCTGACTGACTGATTTATTGACGCAAAACGACTGCAAAATTTAACACTTTTGAAGTTTTTGTTACGATGACTAGGTTTTAAAATTACTGAAATACTTTAGGCGGCAACCTGTTTTTTAAATATAATCCAGTTGAATTGTTGATTTACATGCTGTTTTTTAATATTTGTACTTTAATATAATCTGGATGGATAGACATTAAAAATTTAACAAAGTGTTCCATTGTTCAATGCGCTTATTGGTCCAAAGATTGTACTCGGCTAGACTGAGATAGATTCCTTATGAATCAGAGTTACAGGTCACCAGCGCCCTCCCACGGACAAGATGAGTTGTAGGTAATTTAATGTGGTAAGGACGTATAAACATATTATATGGATATAATAATAATAATAAATCTTTATTACTTCACAAACAAGTTTAGATTATTAATGGGCCAGAGCTTCCTCTTAAACACAAGGTGCCTGCTGTAGGAGCGTCTGCTCTTCCACAAAATAAATTAATCTTATGAAGTATTACAATTTGAAAATATTGAATATTAAATAATACAAAATTTTTTTCACCAAAATGTATGTTTGTATAGCTGCTTAGGGTGTTTATATATGTGTATGTCAAGAAAGACCTATTAGATAGTTATTATATATGTTATATTAGATATAATATCCCTTAAATGTTTATACATTTATGTATCTAGTTAGCCATAACCTAGATAAATAAATAAAGGATGTTTAAAAGGTTAAACTTTAATTAATTATTCTAACGAAGTAGAATCTATACCGCGGCGCTAAGCCTAACCCGAGTTAAAGTCCTGTTTTACTACGTCGCCATTTTAATGCATTCAACAACACGCAATTCATTATTGTTTATGCGCCCGCGCATTCCAATATGGCCGCCGTTGTCCTCTGTAATGGCGCGGTCATATTTTAACGGGCTCAGCTGTCAACTTGGACCTTATACTGGCTTGTTGATTCTATATCATTTTCACGGTTGAAATTTGAACGTAAATAAAATTTTATGTTCTTGATAAAGAAGATGGTTTAATCAAGTCCTAATTATTAACACAAATATTACTAAGTGGTGCATGGCCTCGCTTCCCTTTGGTAAATAATAGGACTTTAGATTGTGACAGATTGGAGTCCCTACTAGGGTACCCTGTATGACAGATCTCCAGGCCCTGACCTCAGAGCGGCTGAATGGATGGAGCTCAATGGTCATATTGTTATCTTTTATGATTACACAGATTTTTGGTACAGATTGTAATTAAACAAACAGTGAAATGCACACAAATCTGTTGTCGTTTTGCGATAAGCGGTCACAAACGCACAAAGAAACTTTCAAACAGAGATTGTTTTTAACTGAAGGAACTGCTCGTTGGCAGTTTAACAACATCTGAAGTCGAATCCTAAGTCGCAATCTTACTTCGGAAATCGAACGAGGTCACTGTCAAAAGTAACTGAGCAATAAGGTCGCAAATAAGACTTTCAAAACCAACGATAGTTTACCATAGACATTTGCATATCTATTTGTTCCGGCAACCGATGTAACCATTCTATTATTTAACTGCCCTCAGGGCATACGATTCAATTATTATCCGAGCCTACCATGGCCCTTGGCCTTTATTCAAATCCATAGTTACTATGCCTTCTAGATGTTTAAATTAGTCAAAATGAAGCTGGAATACACGGTTCTTATACCATATAAGCCCATGCGTAAATTAATTAAAACCAGAATATAGTCCTCTTTGTACCAGGTTAATATTTTTTGTAATACTATGAATATTAACAAGAATTTCAGATTATTAATAATTTTCAGAACATAAAATTATTTAGTTACATGTAACCCACGCGTAATAAAAACTTTACAGAGTAATTCCGACATATAGATACTAAGCTAACATAACCTAACCTAGGTGTCAGTGAGAATATCTAACACGATCTAAATGTAAGAAAAATAACCTAACCGAATCTACGGCTTCAACATACGTAGTAGCGCTACTTAGTTTGTGGCTTCAACTCATTAATGACCTACTACTGAGAACGGGTCTTTCCTCGTGATTGAGGGCCTGACGGCTTAACGTTCCCTCCGAAGCACGGAAGTGCTCATGAAATTCTGCCACTAGCGGTCACCTATCCTCCTACAGACCGTTGTTGCTTAACTTTTTCGAAGAAAAATCTAACGCAGCGGAATTAAGATTTAAGAAACAAACTTAACATCCTTCATGTAAGCAATCCTTTTTGTTTCTTTTTTTATCGTCGGGATATCCTGCCTTCTTATCGTGGGGACGCTAAACTGCCGGAGACTTACCATTTAAAACCACCGCGGATGTCCATTCGCGACACCAATTATTTATCGCAGTTGTCTGATAGGGTATTCATGTAAGCAAACCTAACCTTACCTACATGTACGAAAGATAACTTATTACACATCTTACATAGGTATATACATCACAAAAGACAAACTGCTCAATTTTGAGCCAACCCTCAAAGATGATATGTTGCCAACCCTACAACCAACCTATATGAAGTAACCAACCTGTTTATAAAGTGGTATCTTGGCTCGTTACACCACCAAGTAACCGAGGTAACCTTTAATTCAGGTTATTAATCTAAGCTAGGTACACAAGTGTTAGTATTTTGACGGATCGACGTGCAATCAGTTAGGATGTTATAAAAAGTGGGTATTGTTGTAATCAGAATATATATTCTGAATGTAATAAAAACAGCCGTCAATATTGACAGCTAATAATAGCAGCAAATATTGACGGTTAAGACAGAAGCAAGTTTTTTGACGTGTAACATCTTTGCCCTCGGTTTGAGGGAGTGATTTCATGCAATAATGCGGATGCAATAATGCGGTTAATACGTAGGCGTAACATTTCCTGTAAAATATATTGACAGAAACATTTTTTTTGATGTGTAACATCTTTCTCTCGGTTTGAGGGAGTGATTTTATGCAATAAAGAGGATACGTAGGCGTGTGTTACGTCTTCCTGTAAATGAATAAACTTACAAGGGTGGGGGGTATTGTAAGGAGTAGAACGCAAAACAACTATTTTTAGATTTATTGTTTGTTTATCTGTTTGTATGTTTGTCTGTTTATCTGTGCCTTTGTTCGCGCTAGTTCAGAAACGGCTGTTACGATTTCAATGTGGTTTGAATGTGCATTTAATAAAAAGCGTTTATTTTAATATTACAAATAGACACTCTAATTTTATTTATTTGTGTAGTTATATCTAGATGCTATGTTTCATTGTTGGTTGAACCCAATGGTATTTATTCATCAGAGACAACCCTAATTAAATCAACCAATCATATCTCTCATCTAAATACAATAAGGTTTCACCACCATCGATGTCAATAGCGTACATATAGGTTATTAAACCACTCGTTGGTCAAGTGCTGGTCCATGAGCGATAAGGTTTGCTACTTGCAATCAATTTAAATGTCGACTGGTATACTAGTCATATATAATCTGTAACTGATCGCTGTCTGTACATTGAAAATATATTGGAGATTTTTTTACTGGGGGCTTGTAATAGATAATAGAACCCAAAATAACTAATTTTATAATTCTTGTCTGTTTGTCTGTTTATCTGCGTCTTTGTCCGCAGCTAATCTACGAAACGGCTGATGCGATTTGAATGCAGTTTTCACTGATGTATTGGGCTAAGCTCGGATTGACACTTTAGGGATTTTTTATTTAAATCTATGCTCAAATGTAAAAAGATATATTTTAAATAATTCCGTCTGTCTAAGCTAGTTTTTGATATTTGTATTTATTAGCTTTATTAGTACGCGTATATAGCTTTTGGCAATCGTTGTTATTCTCCGTATTTATTATATTATTTATATCGTCACCATTAAGGGGACTTGGCTTTTATTCCTCCATGCTAATCCAGTGTGGATTGTGGAAGTATCAATAAAAAACTGAAATGTCATAAGTTTTTAAGCCGCATGAAGGCTTACGACATGGCTTGACTAACTAATCATACAAAGGAAAGAGAAAAGGAAACGTGCCCTTTGAAGCACTGAATCTTGATATAAATTATAATTTTTATATTAATGTTTTAATAATTAGTACCATGAACTGAAGCAAACCGCTGTAAATTAATTACAAACCAATAAAAAAATAAAAGATTTTAAAACAAGTAGATACCAGGAGAGCATAACGATATATTATTTGCATTTAATCCGTACTAAATCTTCTCTGATAATCTGATTTTGACGCCAGTCGACTCCCTCTGTCTAAATACTCCCACTTTTCTCCATACATCTCTGCGTCTTTATTAAATTTTCTTTGATTGGCAATAACTGCCGCATCTGATAGCCAGGTTATTATGGCATTTTTGCCATTTTCTATTAAATCCAATAGTCCAGTGTAAGAAATAACCGTGCAGTCAGGTTTCATTACTAAAATATGGGGTAAACAGGTAACACTATACATGAATTTCAAAACATGTACCAGGGGATCATGAAACTTTAAAGTGAACCAGTTGGCTTGACTCTCGTAACTCTCAATCATATCTACTTCGCTCTCATCCATCGGTACATATATCACTTCTATCGGCAAGTTGGTATACTTCACATTCTCGTACATTTCGTAGAATTTCTCAATAGTCCCGTCTTTGTCTACTTCCTTAGCTGTGAAGAGAAGGACGATAGTGCTGGCATTTTCCTTGATCCAGTCAGTGGGCACTTGTACGTCCCTTTTGTTGAAGATCACGGCTTCGTCCAACCATTTGTAAGGTTCGAATTGTATAGGCCTTAATTCCATTATGTATTGAAAAATTGCAAAAGAGCTTGATTGTTCGTGACGTGTTTGACGTTTCGCTGTTGTTAGGGACAGGTCACTGATCTCTGCTGTACTTATACCTGTAAGTATGTGTAATAGAGGTCAGTAGGGACATGGGAAACGTATCGATACTTTTGGTATCGAGTAACTTTTGCATTCGATACCGATACTTTTTAAACGATACTTTTCTGGTATGAGTACTTTTTAACCTGTTATTTTAGTACTTTTCCTGTAAGATAAACCGATGCTTCGATACCTTGGGGTATTGATACTTTAGATTCCATACTTATCGAGTACAAGTGCTTTCATCCAGCACTACTCATGATTACTAGTATCGATACTTTCTATTCGATATCGTGTCCCTAGAGGTCAGTGAAATGAAAGAGATCTCTATCTATAGGTACATTTATAATGATAATTAACTGATCGGTTCTTTTATATATTGCAGAAAAACAATAAATTGCTGCGGACTTTTAATAACGTCTTAGGTGTGCCCGCGACTCCGATCACGCGGAATCTGTATAGACAGAATTATATAAATTGTCATATCTATTTTAGTTGTGCAACGATTTCAATAAACATACTCTGATGTGTATGTAGTGTATCCAAGGTTAGCCTAAAACATTAGTGAAAACCGCATTCATATCGGACCGTTTCTGAGACTAGCGCGAACAAAGGCGCAAAAAACAGACAAAAATTCTAAAAAATGTTGTTTTGTGTTCTATTCCTTACTACAAACCCTACAAGTTTCTTCCATAGATTTCTTCTATGTACAGACAGCGATCAGTTACAGATTTAATATATGATATAATGATATGACGATGATATATGAATGTATCCTATGTCTAAAAAATACTGTCTATAAAGGTTATTTCTGCTTGCTACCGATACTTTAAATTAAATGGAAGTATGTATCCATTCTTATTTTTTACATACTAAAACTTAAGTTTTCTTCAAGGTGTCCTTGTCTTCAGAACATACCATTTATTCCCCAGTTTCTAAGCATCTAATGACCTTGTCAGAGTACCGTATTTCACTGTTCATCTGGCTGGTGCTATCTCAAATATGAAGCCATAATGGCGTCTCATATCAAAACAGGTCACAGCCGGCCACGAAGGGACACGTTAGAACAGTGTTCCTCAAATATTATGCCAGTGCCGGTAATAAATTTTTATAGTGAAACTTTCGTCCAACTACAAAAAACTTTTGGTGTATCTGACGATGATCTGACGCATGTTGCATTAAACTAGTTCGGCAAATTCACTACAGAGGGCAGTAGTAATACTAAACTTTTTTTATCTTTCACTTTTTAACTCTTATTTTAACATTAACTTTATTGAATTCCCATCATTGCTAACTTTTATTAATAAGTTAAAATATGATATATAATTTTAATAGACTCGAATCATTATCCGAATTTTTTTAGACAAGCATATAGCCATAAACTGAGATAAGTGCCACTTGCATCGTGGTTTCGTAAAACCACACATAAGCATTAAATTATTTGGTCTCCAAATTATTAGACAAAAAAATTATAAATGTGAAGGAATATATAGTTTGTTTGCAAAGAATTCTGTCAAAGGGGGCTAAATCGGTTTGGTAATAACTCCTACTGATGAAAATATGGTATAAATTTTGATACAAACAATGCGGTAATCCAATAATTAAATTAACTTATCCGATACGTACATATTACTGTTTTAAAGCGCTCACAGCCCAGCGTCTGGGTTCGATTGTAAGTAATCGGGAAAGTTAGTCCATGAACGGAAAACCAAAAGACATGACCTGAATGGATTTTTTTTTGTTTATTCATCATTTTAAACAACTACTGCGATCCGATAGCCTTTCGAACCGGGTCGCAACCCAGCGTTTGGCAAACGCTGGGCTAGAGAAATGATATTATACGAAACACGCCTCTTAATACGAACGCAATAAACAATGCCATCCGATTAGTTAGTTAAAACATACTTTGATATGTCAAATTTATCTTAAAAGACAGTATAATAGAGTTCAGTGTTGTCTGACAGTGTACTCGGAAAATTGATATGCTGTGACAGTTTTTATAGTCACGTTTTGACCACAGTCCGTCGACTGGCATAGTTCGATCATTCAATATTTCACAGGCATCGCACGAACATGCCCACCAACTATATATTACTATCTTTCCAGTCATTATTCAACTTTAATCCACGGCAACAAGTGCGTTTTTTCTTTATCGTGCACGCAAACATAAACTTGTCTTCGAGGACCGCGCCAAAATTTTCCTGCAGTTTCACGTAGCTGTCTCCAATAGATTTTAAACTTTATTATTTGGTAGATAGGGTTGTTAACTAGAGTTGACATGTTTCATACCGTATAATGGGCAATGCTATTGTTTCGGTCAACTTTGAACCATATAAGGATTGTAGAGATCGTCATGTCACTTTTTATTACTGCGCCCGTTATAAATGGGTACGATTTTCCACTCGACCTGCTACGACTCTATTACATATGGAATAAGAGTGACTTTGTTCTGCCAAAGCGACCGGTCTCTTAGAATTCTCGGCAAATTATTTTCTGTACAGCGAACACGGAAAGTCAGTTGTACCAAATATGTTTTGAAGCAGTTCTTTACAGTTATGTCATGGAATTATGACACTGGCGGTAAAATATTCAGGAATTATGGGAGCTCGTCTCGCCGTGAAATCACGACAATCCACTTCGGATTACTGAGAAAATATGGGGATTTGTGAAATTGATTGCGAAGAATGCAATGAACATATCTACATATAGGAGCAAAAGCTTGAATGTCGAGGACTTTCTTTCGCCGTTTCCTGTTTTTATTACACCTTTCCGAAACGGTGGTAATTTCAAAACATTTTACGTTTATTAGTGTCCGATTGCGTAGTATTCCATAATAATCAAATTGTAATAATTTCGACTTACATTTCATGCTATATTTTGACTTTATTTAAAAGAACTAGATGTTCCTATGATGAAATAAATATTTTGAATTTAAATTTTGAATTAGAAAATACTTTCATGGAAAAAAATATTTGAGTTCCCGTCACATTGGGTCTTATTGTAAGCTAGGGAAATCGAATAAAAACCAGCTAAGTGACCGTACGCGAAGAGTGCCGTGGTATTGTGAATTATTTTCTCCAAAAATTAAATCAACGTTGGTTTTGTCGGTCAAAGTTTGAAGTTAAGCATAGATCTTTTGTCACATCTTGACATAACTAGTAATTCAGTTGTTGACAAATGACAGTTTTTTTATAAACTACAAAATTACACCTACTTCGTTTTCAAATCAGAGGATATTCTTATATCGTTGTTGTTGTCAACTCAAAAATAGTTACTTTGACAGTCTGCTTCCTTGTTCCTTTTGACAGTTAGTGTTCCCAGAAATACACGGTTTGGTGGGTTTACCCAAATGGTCGGTTTATCGATATTTCGATAAAATATTTTTAGATTACCGATATTGGAATAACGATACCAACGATATCGATACTTTTAGGTCTCGATATATCGACATTTATCGTTCGTATTCAGTGCATCCCTAGCCGTGACCATGATCGATTTAACTGAGTCGAAATATCATGATACTTGATCTACTACATCTGTGAATGTCCGTGCGTTTGTGCACGCTAATCTCAGTTACGACTGACCTGATTAGAATGCGGTTTTCACTATTGTATTGTAATAAATTTGGATTATCATTTAAGGTTATTGAAATCGGTTTATAACGAAAAAAATATGGCAATTAAAAAATCCCATCTGCGGCATTTAGCTAGACCGAAACGAAGCGCGTGTTACTAGTAGTAGTTACTAGTAAATAAAAAGTTAGTAAATGACAACCCTGATGACTGACACCACACGGAAATGGTAGTATAACAGGATTGATCTGTACATTCCTCAAAACTATAATTCGGTGATATCTGATCGTCGATATTATCTCCGACTATCGCGGCGAGTACACTCCATCGCTCATGGCTAGAGTGGCCATAATGACGTCAAAACCAAGACTATCTAGAACTTATACTATTTATTTATAAATATATATTGTACCGTATTGTATTGTGTTAATAAAGTGTAGCTAAGCGTGAGCTTATTGCTAAATGCCTTTCTACTAACAAACCGATGTTAGAGAAATAAAAATAATAAAAAAGAAAAAGCTGTGTATTGCGTCGTGATCCAGCATTTGGGAAACATAATAACAAAGTTATATAAAAACCGTCAAAATTATTCTTAAAAGACATTTTAAGGAAAAAATATTATAAGACTTCATGCAATACTCTGACGCAGTGAATTAGTAAAATTAGTTTCATTAGGATAATTTCTTTTCAAAACTTCATTAACTTCAACCACATCAATTTACATGTAGATTATTTGAAACTTACTGACCGACAGACAACGCAGTCAAAATCAATTGACCAAACGAAATGTCGCACAACTTTTTTAAAGGAATTTCTTAACTATATGATGGTTACGTGACTTTTCCGACTCCCGCGCATCTCGATAACAATAGTAAGTTATTGTGTCTCGCATCTTATGATGCCCTTCAGAGTTTAAAGGGAAAATATTTTAATAATTCATCCCCTGGGGGTGATAAAGTAAGGTGTGGTAACGTCTTAAAAATATGAAATAACACAATAACTTCTAGAGCGAACCAGATTAAGCTCGTTAAAAATGTAGAGTCCTGACATGTCCTGACATGATCTGATATATGGTAAACCTGTTCTCGTCGAAGTTGCAAATCATCTCGCTTCTCATCAAGGTATCTGCGCCATTAATCAGTAAGACAAGAAGGCTTTGTTATGCAACTGTATAGCCGATCTGATCAACCTATCCGGGATAAGAGATTAATCGTTCTCTAGATAAACTGTTGACGAAAAGGTTTTGGCTTCATTTTCCTGTTTTTACAATAGCGGTTAATAACATAAATTGTAGAACAAAATTGCAGAACAACATCTGCCGGGTTAGCTAGTAATAAAACAATTAACGCTTCGCGTCGGTAGCTATAAGCGTAGCCGTAGACGGAATTATTTTTCTGACATATCTTTTTTATTTGTCTACCGATCTAATTAAAACATTGTCTTTTATTAAGTGTGTATTATTTAAATGGCTAATTGGTTGAACCGACTTTGATGCGGTATACACGATTTTTGGGCTATAAGAATTAGAGGAGAGTTATCGATACAGTGAGTGTCTTCAAAGTTTTGCTGGGTACCAATGGCGGATATACACATTATCAATGTAGATGCTCTAAAGGTTTTGCCACCCATACCTCTACTGTTGTATACTGGTTTGAGCCAAGGAGGAGTCTAACTGAAACACATATTCAAAACGCACTGATTTAATGTATCAATATAAAGTGTTGACAAACCTTTCAATAGGTAAGTCATACACATACACTACAGTTGTTAGTTACTTATATTTACCTTGAAATTGAACGACAAATGGTTGAGCATATTTCTAAACTACTTGAAGCTCAATCATGTACCGTTAATAAGACGGTACTGAAAAACGAAATCGGTCCACAATGTTACGGTCACTAAAATCTGCCCGGCTCAAGCCTATTCAGACCTTTAGTAAATCCGCCACGACCGGTAGGAAGTGACAGACCCTTGTTGTAACATCTACAAGCGCAGGGACATTAATTAAATCAAATCAAAGTCAGAATCACAATTATTTATTTGGTCTTAGGAACTAAAAGCTCACTTAACGAAAGTCAAGTAGTTAGCAATACCAAGGCCCTACCTATATTAATAAACAAATTAATGACAATTAATTCTAAAAAAAACGAAATTATGATAGAGCCTAAGGTCTCAATAGACAGCACCTAACTATCATCAGCTTTATAATACGACACAAACTTAGGATGTACGCTAGTGTAGGCCTGAAGAAAAAAAAGCCGGCGGAAAAAACTCCCGGTACTCTTTTTTGAAAGAATTTCATTGAAGAACGAAGTGAAAATTAGAAGCAGCCAGGGTCGATAATGATAACGACAAACATCCATCATCAATATTCTGCTCTGGGATTGGTGAGAGAAGAAGAATAAGAAGGGTCAGTCACGGTTAAGAACTTAACAGAGAGAAAGAGAAGATTGCACTTTTTTTAAACATCTCGGGACAATACATGGCCAGCTCCATCTGCTCTCAAACTAGGCGTTAGCTTGTACTATGGTGATCAGACAACAGATACATTTTACTTACATATTTTTAAATACATATATAGATTTTTTTTACACCCAAACACACAAAACAGACATTCCTGCTCAGCCCAGAAGGGTTTGTCCTGGGAAACGAACGACCTCCGGCTTAGCAGTCAGTTACTAACTACAAGACCATCAGACATAATTAATTATTTATTTAATTTTAATCGGTCTAAGAGGTTTTGCTTTACCGCAACGAAGGGCTGTTAGCGTATTATAAAAATATACCAACTCGAGTTTAAAAAATATCTCATTCGTATAATTACACAGACTGAAAATAAAAAGAAAACTGGCAACCATTTAAAACCAAATAAAAATCGAAACAAATTGCAATCGGTTCGTGAATAGTTTGCACAATTTTAATAGTTTTTTAATTAGCGAACGCTAAACCTATCCTTTTAAAAACATTCATGTATAATGGTCCTTATTCCAAGTAAATAGAGTATGTTTTTGAATGATCCCCAGTTTATAGGACCTGTTCACTATTGAATGTGGCAAGGTCAAAGAAACCATCAATCGTATAGTAATGTGAAATAGGAATTTTAAAGATAGATAGATACGTATCTTGCGATAATTATTCTGTAATCCTTAGCCAACCTAATGATTCTAGTTACGTATGAATAGGCTGATAAAATATAAATAACAAGGCTCTGCCCGCGGCTTAGTGTTTTCTGTTAATAATAAATAGCCTATGTTGTTACAGACTTTAATTTATCTTTGTGCCAAAATTTCTGTCAAATCCATTCAGTTTTGTGCAAAGTAACAAAGATCCATATCCATTCATCTAGACGTCTATGTAAGTGTGAGTAGCCTTTGATATCGTGGATTAAACCAAATACGTAATCACATACAAATCTTTACTAATATCATATTAACAACTCATATTCGAAAGTAACTTTGTCGGTCTGTCTGTATGTTCCCGCTACCACGTCTACACTGAGCCGGCTTTGATTAAAACTGGTTCAGAGACTAGAATTTGAGAAAAAAATATTAGCTTCTTTTTATCGCGAAAAAGAACGCCTAGGGGTGGATACGGGATGAAGTCTGTATGGAAGTTCGTCATCGTCGAATATAACCATAAAACTTTTGCACTAAATGAAACAAAACAAATATTTGTTTAAGCCTCTTTTAAATTTCGACCTGTGGAGGCATGAAATAGGGGATGAAAAGTGTTCATCGCGGCGTGGTCGCGGGAAATAGCTAGTCATCAGAGATATAATAAATCTATAATTGATTGTACTGTCTGTCTGTACATGGAATATATATGGAAGAAACTTATAGGG
>DWKC01000051.1:0-17793 GCA_018249195.1 Racta chiria
TCTTCATTGTGCGGGTGTCAAGGATGTGGCAAATCAAGATCCTTTAAGAATTGCTTCATCAATAGCCCAATGTCTATCTTTTGGCCGCGGGTGTCCTATCAAATCACAGTCAAAACGGAAATGTAACTACAAATGATGTAATGAAAATGGTTACCAGAATAGCTTCAATCAACCTAGACTTTATAAAGACATACATTTGTTTAATTCTTTGGCCATCTCGTAGTTTATCGAGTCATCTTGAGAACTAGTGCGACACTGTAGTAGGGTATTTCTTTCAGTGCAACTTTTCAGTGCGAATTCTCTAGTCAGCCATATTTTACAATACTGTATATACATTTTTACATTGACGCAAGTTTATGATGTTTTGGTGGTTTTTAAAACTGTAAAATAACTAAAACAGCTGATTCATATTTTCAATGCTGCTTCTTGCCAACGAGGCCTATAGTCTTCTTAGCAGAAATACTTGTATCACGTATATAAATAATAACATTATTACGTCTGTGATGCAACATTATTTGCCAGCCTGCACCAAAGCCGCATATTTTAAATTTTCTAACTGAGAATTTAATGCGCCGGATACAAAGCGTGGAAGCGGCTGCATCATGGCAAATTTTCGCGTATGGCGAGCAGCCGAAGACCGAATTAGAAGCGATCGTTAGCGGACCGATGCCCTCGGACGATGCACCGTTATGACGCGGAGTTATCGCTTCTGCTCATGTCGCTCTTGTACCATGGAAGTTACTGCAGAACCCACGACGATAGAGCTACACAAATATCGGGTTATCATTGTATCTCTTAAACATAGCATAAGAATAGCTCTTGTTTCATTTAGAGAGAGTAAGTGCATTACACATGTGTGTAATGATTTTTATTGTTGCAAGACTGCGACTGAACAAAGGTTTAAATTACTTTGTGATGTTATAGCTGCAACAGTCTAAAATACGATTTACGACTTAGTTACACCTCATATTGATAATGATATTAAACCAGTATAGAAGAGTGCTGCCTTAGAGCATTTAGGGCATCTTAACAGATCTTTTTTCTTCGTAACTCCCCGAAGTTTATTTATATTTAAACTACATAAACTTAACTATATAAACTCATTGTTCCGAAAAAATCAAAATAACGCAATGATGCATGTTCTATGTGTGAAGACAAAACGACGATTGGCGACAAGTTAAGCGTAAAAATGTCTGGGCCAAAAAATAAAAATAGTATTTAGAACAACAATTATTTCTGCTAGAATTCAGATGCGTTAAATAAATTGATGGTGTTTATGTAGGAAATCGAGTCACACATGATGCAATTATACAACTAATGTAAACTAAATAGTTTCCCAAAATCAGATTAGAAACTAGATAGCCTAATTAGAGGCAAAGACCTCTGACTACAACCATTATCAGTCAACAATTAAAGTTTCGCGTCATACGACGCTAAAGATGGGGACACAGGTATAATTTGAAATGCCAGGAGACTCAATAACCTTTGGAGGTGAAGGCACGCGACCGAGACAATAGGATGGCAAGGTTCATAAACTGCACTTCACATCGCAACAACTGCAACACGGTTACTTTCAAATGTTTCTACCAACATGCATTTAATAACTACTTTCCGTGCAGTCTTAATGTTATCGCCCCGTTTAGGCGAACTAGCAAAATAAACCAGCAGATCTAATTTACACTTCTAATCTAATTATATCGGTATTTGAGATATTGCGAAATTATCGATCACACAAACATGAATCTGTCAACAAGAGTTAAACGTAGTAACGACTTGATTACAGATGTATGACAGCGGCCGGAAAACTTTAATCGTAATATGTAATCTTGGGCTTGGACGGCTTTCTTGGCGGCCTACTAACTCCAATACCATGCTAGCAGATTAGGGTGTCGTTAAACTCGACAGAAATCCTGTATTTGGTAGTAGGACGCGCGTATATATACCATCAATATACCATCAATATTTTTATAAGTTATTACATATTATTATTATCTTTTCTTGGGCCCGCCTGGCTGAGTACCACCATTTTGCTTCAGTCAGCGCTCAAACGAGTTGTCGTGATCCAGCTGAGGGACTTCTTTGTTAGACGAAAATAATTGGAAAGACAAACGATGGCGTGTAAACTTTGAATTTAGATCGGTAGATCTGATAGGGATACGTAAATGTAACTAAATATCAAGCAGGCAAGAGATATATATGCATACAAAGGCCGAAATCAACATAAGAACAATTTCAATATCCTATTAAAATATGTATTCAACCTTTAAGATAAAAGCGTAATATAATCATTTACGTCATACTCTCGGAGCGAAATACAAAATAAAGGCAGCTCAACAACGAGGGTTACTTGACTCGTATTAGATTGAAGATACGGGATCGACATAAATATTTCTTGATATTTTATTCAGAGATAATCTGCCGAAGAGATTTTAATTAAATTTAGATCTTAGGCTTCTTGTTCATTCTTCGATGACTCACAGGGTGGACTACTCACAGAAAGGATTAATGGTTAATTTTAGTATCGATGTTTTTCACTTGGACCAGCCAAGTAAGACTCCGAAACAAAGGCAGGTTGTAGTACTTTTAAGAATCATCAAGAATTCGTATTCTTCGTGTCATCATACTGTGTGTCCGACTACTATACAGTACGAGTATCTACCCTGAACAATACTTTCGTGAGCGATATAATAACCCCTAGATATATTTTTGTAGTCGTAAAGAAGAAATAACTTTGGAAAGAAGTTTCATCATTTAGCTCGTGTAATTTATTCTGCGACGCTTCACAATATATTTTCTGTGTTGCTGGGAATTTGTTGCCAGGGCTTATTATCGAAAGCCTTCGAAAAAAGGTTTCGAAGATAAATATTTTAGATATCTATTTGTGATACTTTTTCCATTTGGAGATATTTTCAGACCTTGCCAACAATTGTTTCGCTATATAATTGTACGTATACTCACTTAATGTTATGTAAAAGAGTTACGAGATGTTGCAAAATATATTTTCAGCTTGGAACCTAATCTTACATTTTTTCACGCATACTGCTAACAGAATGAAAGTTTAAATTAACTTTTTTTGAAGAATAATTAATTGAAAATCAGGCCGTACTACAATTTACAAGAATTACCATTACGAGATAAATGAACTTACTTAACACGATTTCGCTACATTAAACATTAAACAAGCTACATATAAGAAAACTTTACATCTAATAAAACAGCAGTTAAACTAAAAACAACAAACAAGCCACCGACCAGCAACATGTTACGAAGGAATTTATACTCGTACTAGTCTAAACGTCTACAATATTCTGTTTCCAGGTACTGACAATACTATCATATTGTGTAAACGAGTGGTGGACGAGCAACCTGGACATGTAGTGGTACACGGTGCTGGGTGACTAGTATTAACATTTAATCAATCACTTAACGTGCAGTTACCAGTAACCAAAGAAGCAAGCAAGCCCTACAACGGACACACGGTCACTCATCCACTAGATAAAATAGCTATTAGTCCATTGAAAAGTTACTTTTGGGATTACGTTTTTTAGAGGACGCAATTTTATTCTTTTGAAGTGTACGTGTAAGTGTAAGTGACGGCCGTGGGACAAGGGTGGCGACCCCACAAATTTGGTTTTAGCTTTACACTGACCCCCCCTACACTTTAAAAAAATAAATTGCGTCCTCGAAAAAACGCAAGGTAAAGCCTAAAAAATGTAACATTTCAATGGACTATATAGATATCGCAGTGGTGGCACAGGTACGAGTAGACTATTCCATTGTTTTCATGTTGATTGTTTCTTAACATTTTTGACGTGTATATAGGAGAGTACGAATAAAATACTATTGACTATTGATCAATGTTCCAAGGTGTCACGTAAAAACATACACGATCTCCAAATCATTTATGTTATGTAATTACGTTTGTTTACGTACTTGAGTAAATGAACTTCACTACAATTATGACAATATATAATTCAATGCCAGTTCGATTAATATTGGCGTATTCAATGTCAATTGTTATGTCAAATTTCGAAGGTAGACAAGGACAGAATATGAAATTTGTTTCCTACAGGAATTTGTAGCATGTGATAGTGCTCCAACAAATTTATTTTTGGAACAATGGGTATTTTACCTAGTACTCTTCCAAAGTACAAATCTGTTAAAAAAATATATAATATAATAAAAGGTACAACGTAGGTGTTATGTGGGTACCAACATACAAATACTTACACGAAATCAGAACAACAAACCACGGCGCAGCAAGGTGATTCTGATCGGGATACTTATGATGGTCTGATCCCCGACCCACATCCAGGTCAAGGTCAGGGAGACCCTCACCCTCACAATAGTTAATGAGCTACAAGCTTCGGTCTAGTCTACTTAAACGAAAGCATGTGAAGCATTTAAGCAC
The DNA here is from genome assembly GCA_018249195.1 of Racta chiria. Lineage (NCBI taxonomy): Eukaryota > Metazoa > Arthropoda > Insecta > Lepidoptera > Hesperiidae > Racta > Racta chiria. The sequence goes on from DWKC01000051.1 coordinate 4,412, forward strand.
TAAAAACAACACTACCAACAAATAAGTCGCAGTTAACAAACAGTGCACTTCTTCTGTGTTTTCACAAATCTTTTTAATCGCGGTCATTTCATGATAAAGGAAAAGGAATTGTCAGCTTAGATCTCGTGCCGTATCTGACTCACAAAATGTTGAAACCAAAGATATGCGTGATATACGCCCCGAGGCCGACGGAATGTTGGCAATAAGGGAATCCACTCCAGATAAAAATCAATAAGTTTCGTTAGCTTACCTAATGCTGCGAGTGCCCTGTTTGTTAACAAGATGTCAATTTGGGTATATTGTGTGTTCACGTACGATACATCCAGAAGCGTAAGTGGAGATATGGCAGGTGGGGTCTTCGGCCCGGGCCCTGCGCCCCACCTTACAACAAGAGAAAAATCCAGGTCCATTAAACAGTTTCCACATTAGGGGCCCCATACACCACTTACGCTTCTGGCTGCTCGGCAACCCGGTGCTCGATCAGTCCAAGAGCTCCAGCATAAAGCCACGTGTGCCAATCAAACCATGGGACTGAATTAACACTTGCGCTGAACCTCTTGAACTTTCCACTTTCGACTATGAAATTTCATGTTACGTACTGTCAAAATCAGTACATATATTTGTGTCTCGAAGCTAATGGAACAGAGGCTGTTCCGGGAGAAAAGCAGCGACATTTTGGTGCATTGCCGTAAAACACGCCGTGCGATACCTGACTAGCGGCACGAGCAAAGTGGTGCTATGGAGCCCAATTTACGCAAAAATTAGTTACAAACTAGAAATACTACGACTAACATTTACAACTTATCTATTAAGGTCTTAACTTAAATCCTGTAAGGCCTAAGTTAATTTTATTAGTACGGTCCGTGCTCCGTGCACGCAAAACAAAAATTATGCTAAGAGTTCTTTCACATATTACAATCTTTGAGTTCTCAAAGAGAGGCGCGTGACCCAGCATGAACACATTTTTGACGTGAAACCTATAAATTTGTCACTGCTATGAGGAGCAAAGCTGTTGCGTCATAATCAATACTTATTTTAAAAGGTCTCTCCTTCATACGACATTACAACACACTGTTGAAACATGCATAGTACAACAATACATTCAATAAATCTTTAACTATGTTTAGCATGAAAAATAATTGCTAAAGTTGTATGAAATAATTTTGATCGTACTGAAAATAGTAATTAGTTTATTGAAGAACCTTCAATCAATACTAATAGGCTAACGCTAATTGGTATTCGAGACGGTAATTTGCCAATATTGTATGTGATTGAATGAGTACCGATGATAAATGTGTATCAATTTAATTCCACTTTACATTGAAGATTTATGGTTTCATAATATGGTGTACTAGTCAGATAATTTAAATATAATTATATTTGCATTTACTTACAGCGGGCCTCGGCTCGTCCATCTACCCTGAAAAATCCTACTAAATTCGATATCCTCTAAGAGTCATTTTCCTATATCCTTTCCAATCACGATCCAATTGTACATTGAATTTCCCTTTTAAATAATAAATAATCCTGTTGGTACCGCTCATATTATTATAGTACCTATTTATGGAACTCCGAAACATCTGGTTCCGAGCCCAGTAGAGTACATGAGTTTACATTTTCCCAATAACATTACATGATTACAAAATACTCAATATATTTTATTCTGATCACTTGTCAAGAAGTGTTTGATATGCAACCATTGAGTCTTATTTATTTATTTATTTTGCGTCTTATAGGCAAGAAATCATATCCGTGCATCGATGACCAAAATACAGCAACTTGCAACTGCATCTTGTAAGATAGTATTACTATTTTGTTGGGATAGGTATAAATAGGTATCACTAACATTACCGACTTTCACTAAACTTAAACACACTTGTAACTAACCTAACCATTACTAAGAAATGTGAGGACAACATTTAATGTTTTAAAGATGTTATATTTTTTATTAGATCTCGTAAACAAGTTAGACGAGTTCTATTATTATTGTGCTGGTATCAATAGTAACAATTCTCACGCAGTCTATCGTGAACCTCGACTGCTCGGTAGCCGGGCGGGCTAATTCATTCTTACTGCAACAAAACTACTAATAATTATAACATCCGATTAACTACACTGAAACACACACACACATCTACATTTCAATACATACGATATACTCAATTGATTTAGCGTTGAACAAGGTGCTGCATTTATTTCCATCACGGTCAAACTATAATACAAATGTATTAAATAGGAAGATTCATTTTAAGATAAGCGAGAATAGAGAAAACAAAGCTGTGAATGCGGTTGAATCAGAAAGGCTTCTATATATTTTACCTATGGAAGATCTTCGCACAAAGAAAATACTGATGTTGCAGCCTTTACCTCATTTTCGATGTTTATTGGTTCTAACTGTGTATTTTTAGTTGAGCTGAACTTGGTGATAACGTTAAGAATAGGTACATTATTATTGACAACATGTTTAGTGTGCCCTTTTACAAACTTTAGTTGCATGATATTTCTTCCAATGTACTGTAATGTGACGCCTGAATCCATTCTGATAACGGATAAGAAACAATGTTTTGTACGTGTTACTAACTTACTAAGTACCTTCTTAAGGAAGGGGAGCTGAATGTTAAGGTCTGTACTGTTGGCAAAAGCTTTGGAACCCGGACTATCGCCACAGCAAGATTTTGTGTCATCTAACCTGATACAAAATCCTATTGATCCTAAAAAGAAAGGTCCTATTAACTAATCAATTTAATTTTATAATAGAGAAGATAAGCCAACGATGAGCGTAAACAGAGTATACCGCGGAATACTATTATTTACGAATCGGATAAGTCAAGCCGGCTCCGTAACCTTGCGGATGAAGGATGTCAATGCTTCCTTACTTCTGGTTGAAACATTTCAAAAGCAAGTCGGAGTTACAACGGCAAGTACAAAAATGCTTCAATTGTATGCGGACCTTATACCTTGTGCGGAAAGCAAGAAATGGAACTAGAAAATCATGAGTTCTATTCCTCTGGGCGATTTGAGTTACGTCAGCTACACGGTTTTGGTTCTTAATACGAGGTAAGTAGAGATGAACTTGCTTAGATGTATAAAGTAGAAGCTACGTAGGCAAAATGAACTTGACCCGCGCTTGGTCGGGTGACCTACATTACTCGACGCTTATTTGGCACCGATAACGACTATGCGTCTACACCTTATCATGTTACTTTTTAACATTTTAGTACTAATTGTCAATGTATATACAAGTATATGGGCATTTGTAACAATTTCGCACACAACCTGGCTAAATAGCTGCTTTTCATTATTTTCAATTAGTTTACTATGGTTGAGAAAATACCTGAATGGATCAAAATCTATATGATCACAGGGGAATACATCGATACCACATAACGAGGTGTAGAAGCAATACTCCCAGTAGTGGACCGCGACCACGAAGTGCTCGGAGCACTCTGGCTTGCATTATCACACCACATCACAGTTACGTTACCGCTCCGCTCTCGATCAACTGATTACGAGTCCCTCAGTTAGCTCCCTACTACATGATTCGACTGTGGAATCACTATAGGAAATCTATAAAGGTAAAGAATCAGGCTCTTTGTATGTTTCGGTTCCTATGCTTTCTAACCATGATCTGGAGCCAGTTGCCGAGCAATTGTCAGAACGTCAGAAGTCTTAGTTTATTTACCTGCTAAATCATCCTGCTACGGTGGATAGATAAATGACTGAAATCGATCGTTACTGTTGAGGACTGTTTTTTAAGTATGTGATATAGAGATATCATCAGTTATGGGAAGAGGCCCGTGCTCAGTAGTGAGCCATTAATGAGTTGAACTCAAGCCAACGTCTTTGCCGTATTGGGGCGGCCTACAATACAAATCCCAATCTCATGCTAACAGACCAGGGCTTGTTTTCTCCCCGTCTTTCAGTCAACCTCCTTCCCAATCTTCACATTCACTCTGTCACCAGTCCTGATGCGGTATGTTCCTGATGTGATATTTATTCAGGTTCCTACAGCGACTACAGTTACTTTCTTTGTCTTCGGCAGGTTCTTGTGCAGAAGAAAATGCAAAGTGTAATTTCGGGAATCTTCCTACCCGATACCTATATAACATACCATTCTGGCTATCTACCGGTACGGAGTATTATTCTTATTCTCATTTATATATTTTAACGGAATTGCCAAGTTGACCCGTCAGTCGATGTGGCACAAGCAACGAGAGCTAATCATGTTTAGGTGTAAATTAGAGTCTACCATTACATGCCGTTGTATCGCACTGCATACAACGTTAGCAAGTAACAACAATGAGGATAAAATAAATAATTCTGCATTGCAAATATTTGCCTCTCGAGAGACAAAGAGCAACCATGACTTCCGCGCCATTAAATTCAAAGTGCAAACATGAAATAAAGCAATTCAAACAATGTAACTCAACGTCTACACTCATTGAAAATCTACCAAACAAAAAGAGACTTTAATCCCCACCGATAGCATCGATTGCTGAGTGACAGTTAAATTAATTCGTATACCACCTAGTCAACAAGGCCAGCGGTGTAGTTTTAGTACAAGCAGAGTTAAACCTTATCACGCTACGAAAAAGTTCAAAATTTTCTTCGTGACAAAGGGTGCGGCGAGGCGGGGGCGGGGTGCAGCACGTGGCGACCCGACGCGAGCGAGCTTGACCCAGTTAGCAGATGCACCATTTCGGCACCGTTTCCATAACAAGGCCCTACGCTGCCGACTCCATACTAGGGGACCGTCGTTTGCTTTGTGTTCTCTTGGACTCAAGCTCATGGATTAGGAGGATTGAGGAAGCAGTTGAGGGAGAAGCTTAGCAATAATACATTTTAAAAGTTGCGATCTTATAACGAATTAAACGTGGGTTTTGGTCTAAAGTTATAATCTTTGGCAAATTGCCGTGACATCGGTTGGGACGATGAGAAGACGTAATAAACACATATTACAAAACGAGAAATTATTTTACAAAAGAAACAGAAGTGTTTGACTTAATACTGTCATGAATGTATAAGGCTGTTAAAACAGTAGGTAATATCAAGTAACTAAGCACAAGCACACGTATCGTATTCTTAAGTACGAATCGACATCGCTATGACGAGTTATATCAGTTGTTATTGCACGTCACTTCTTGTCATATTTACAACGATTTGGATTTGTACGCTGCGTATTACAGATGGAGACTTGACAGGCTTCAAAATATCCCACTTCGTCTATACGAACAAAGCAATCGGGATACTGCCTACGGCAACACAGCTCCAGGAGGTAAGCAAAGCGAAGCAATGCAAACTGAGTGCAACTGATTCAAGGAGATATTCGGAGCACATTACAGTTGGCAACAAAGATAAAGTGATATGTAATGCAGAGCTGGACTCTGTAGCGCGCCCGAGCGGCGAACGGCGTCATACGTTTGACGTGGAACAAAGAAGGCGAACAATGCTTAATGCTTATTCACTGATTACAGGGTTACCACACTGTCTTAAACAATTTTTACTTATTAGATAACGAATTCTACAATGCATTCAATCCATTAAATAATATAATGTATAAATCAAAAAATAATGTTACAAGTAATTTGTTGATTGCGGAGGAGTAGATTTATTTATTATTAAGATATATTTATCCCTTTAAAAGAGAAAAACCTGTGCTCTGAAAACTTATACGAATATGGATTCCAGTTTACAAAAGGTCTTTTAAGTTTTTGATATCCCTAGATGAGCAAGGGTCACAATATTACTCACTTGGTTAAATGGTTGTGTACAAACCAATTACCAATTAGACAACGCAGTCAATAAGCACACAGCTGAGCACTCCAATTCTGGGACAGGTTAACAACGCAGTTGCCCTCTTATATTATCTTCCTAGTGTCGAGGTATTAATAAGTACAAAAAACAGCTGGTATAGGAAAAGTTAGAACGCTATTTGAGTCGGCTATCTTAATTTCCGCCGTGGTTAAGACATCCAATACAATCATTACGATATTATTTATCGTACACCAATGCAATGCTTCACATGTTTACATAATCGTAGGCAAATGACTGATCGCTCTGGCGGCAATCTTTCACGTTGCAAACATATTTAACGATAACAATAAACGATAAAACGATAATACTCTGCGTTAAATACATACAGATTATTTTCAACAAAAACAAATATTTTTAAACTGGTTCATCAAACAACGAATTTACTAACACCAGTTAATAGCTGTTAATGAAAACAAATAAGAAATCTGTTTAACACAAACATAAAGGGTAAAATGCTGATAATAAAGTCAACCTTAATTATAAAGTTAAATTGAGCGCATATCAACGTAAAACTATGAAACTACGCACAATCGTTATTAGAGAGTTACAACCCGGCCTTGCATAAGCGGGTCTCCTTCACCCAACAGAGTTGTCGAGTGGGGCAGGGCCGAACGGACGGACTATCGTATTATTTCATGGACGGTTATATTACATTTCCTTAACCGATAGGCCACTGAATAATCACTAAACAATGAACAATGAGCGTTGGTCACTGAATAATTAGTAAAGTAAAATGTAAACATATTCGTAATGGAAATCGTTTTTAGACAAAGCAAACATCTCTCGGATGCAGGTCGAAAAGAAAAGGAATCAAGTGGTGTCGAGACATCACTGTAGCGGTCTCGGAATGGGCCAAACTAAGCTAACTAAGAAAGACCTAACACATTTGTCGTAGCTCCAGAAGATTTCCTTAACATCTCTGACAGTTTTTGGAATCCTGTGAGTCGATATCACGAAAAACGTCCAGCTCAGAGACCACTTGAAAGATACGGCCAAACTAGCCTCAAAGAAACTGGGTAAGCTCAACAGAGCAAAGTCGTACTACACACCAGATCGTAGGTTGCTGCTCTACAAAGCACAAATCCGACGTCACTTGGAGTACTACTCCCATCTTTGGGCTGAAACCCCATCTACAAGTGGAACCTTTTACCGAATTTAGAGACGAGAAATCGCTTGAATTGCGAAGAGATGTTTGGCTCTTCATGCGTTTTCTACCGTCATGTATAACGGGAAATAATCTGAAGAACTATTTAATCTATTATCGACGGCCAGTTTCCACCACCGCGATACTTCCTTCCACGTACTTGTTAACTATGGAACGAACTACCACCTGCGGTATTTCCACGGTGTTAAGATACACCTTAAAAAAGCGGGTCCATCGGTTTCTTCTCGGCAAGCAGCGCATTAGCAACGGATCCAGTGGTGACTACTTACCAATAAAAAAGTAAAAGGTAAACGTACATAAATATTGTATATACGTGATGAATTGATAATTTCCCCGTTTTGAAGACGGGTAAAAACGCAATAATGGTTAAAGCGCCTATTTATTAAACGATACAATTTATTATTCTTGCCTAGTGCTAGTAATTCCTTTCGAAATTATATGTACTGATTCTAAAGTGTATTGTATTAAAGACATACTTCAATATCAATTTCAGAGTTAATTATTGAAGAGATATTTAAATAATGGAGTAATTTACAGGAATCACTTGAGGATTTACAAATGCCGGAACGGATTTTATTGCATTGAGGCTCATTCGACCACAACGACAGTACGAGCATCCTTGAGTGTGGCGCGTGTGACTGGGTGCCCTCGCCCGCCATATTTTATTTCCAACATACATTGGAAATGTTGGAAATCCCTTTACGAACATTCCACTCAACAATATGCCAAGCATTTCCGAAAACTCGAATGCACTAGGAACTTAAGTTGGAATTTAATAATTCCATTAAATTGGAATGCTTCCAGTTTATCGTCAAAACCAGTTCCAAAATGCGATAAGAAAACTTTGAATCAGAGTTCTCTATATGTAAATATTGAACTGAAAAATATGGTTTCGAAGTTCTGAATTGTTACAAACACTAAGTTTTAGTAACCGTGAAATCGGATTTTTAGATACAACAAAAAAAAACAAAATCATAGAATTCGTAAAGAAGCAATAAATGCAAGGAAACAAAACAATGTTCTAGCTCCCCATCCTTATATTTGCAAAAACTGTTGCAAATGTTGAGTCTGTTGAGTTGTTTTATTTAGTACTACTTGACCTAAAAGACCAGCACTTGGACGCACGCACAACACGCAAAGTGCTCTCCCTCGAGCGAGGATTGTTCGGTACGTGAGGATTCTGTATTTGCTTTACTTAAAATTTAACTGATAAGCGTTGAAAGGGTTCAAAAGAATTCCTTTATGATATCTTAACTCGACACTGAAGCAAAGTAAAAGTGTTGGCTTTATGAAATGAATGAATACTTTAATATCTTTGTTTATTCAGCTCTTTCTTTGAGACAATAATAGGTTTGACACAACTTGTCTATGGCGGTGGACGTATGGACGGAGGGTGGTATAGAGACGACTTTTAAGTTATTTGTGTTTCTGATATTGTGCTGTCATGTTTTAGGAAATGTTCTGCTACCCTTAAAACAAAAAAGAATTTTACTTCGGTCGGGCGCAGACAAAGTTTTAAGTATGCTGTATTTGTGATACAAAAAACACTTAGTGACAACTAGTATCCCTACGGCACGCGTGATATTACTCACGTAAAAGTACGGTTTTAATGGAGTACCCCATATGATTTTTAGTTATTCAAATGAAAACTATTAGGTTTTTGCTATAATGTGAAGTTTCATAGTTACGCACGCTAAGTAGCTTATGACGTCTCTCCCCGAGGAACCATGGCAGTATTCAGAGGCCGCCCACGACCTCATTACCGGGCGCCCTGCAGCCGCGAGGGGAGTGAACGCAGCTACCGCGGGACTACCGTCGTAAAGAACATGGCATATTCTTTATATACACAATTACTCCAACTTATTGTTTGCGTTTTCCCTATCGTCTTACAGTATATACTTGTACTTTGTGACGTACATATTATCGCCGGCTAAGTTTCTCTATCTTATTAATTTAGTGAGATAAATTATTGGGTTAATTTCATTGTTAATTTTAAAGTTAAAGGTGTTTAATTTGTATATTGATCAAATTATTCATGAATCCGTGATTACATTCTGTAAAATTAAGTATTGTTAGATAAACTAAATTATAATTTTATTTATTTATTTATTTATTGATCGCCAACATGATACACACTGATAATAATACAGGGTTACATTAAAAAAACAGTTTCAGCTGAGTGCTATCACAGTTATAGGCGAAGACGGCATGCGCAGTAGTAGCGAGTAATACTGATATAGGTAGTTAGTAACATAGTTGTGATAAAAACTGAGTGTAATTAGAATTTAAAATATTAATAAGTACAAAGTCACATGCCAGCAGAATTCAAATAACATATCACGGACCTTTTAAACTCGCAAATGTTGCTCGTAAAGATGTCGATATGCAGATATTTGGTTTTGTGTTGGGTAAATTTATCGCACACTGATGCAAAACCGTACGCAGTTCCTACGTGTCCCTACACATCCCCCACACGTCCCTTCACGCCTATATTATTTGGTAATTGTTTCAGCAATATATCTTTATCAATTCTTACTCTCTGTACAAGGTAATGTAATCCTCAAAACAGATTTAGATCACCGTTTGAAATTGGTAGAAAACGGCTGCAAAGACAACCTCAAAATATTTAATGCGCCAGGGCATTTATTCGATAAATATAGAGCTTCATTCGATTCTGGATTTGATTCATATCGACGGTGGATATTTGGTGATTCTGTAAAACACAAAATAACAATACCACGTGAGCAAGATAGAATTGATTGTGATATTTCTAAGGATAATGATAAAGATAATGGAATCAAGGAGTTTTTTAATGTAAAAGATGAGGAACACGAAGATATGAATGATGAAAAAGATGTCAGCTATAAACAGTTTACATTAAAAGATAACGAATTTAACGAAAACGAAGATATCAAAGATCATTTTAGGTACAAAAAGACGAATATGCTACTGTTTTTGAAGTTGGTCGATGAATACGATAAAGGATGGACTAAACTATAGAGTATAATGGTGAGAAATCCTTTTAAATTGATACGAAATCACTTTACACTAAACTCCCAAACTCAGAACATTGATCCAGACAACGAGGTTAACAATTGTGAGGGTGAGTGAGTAGTGATCCAATTAAACGAGGGCTAAGTATATACGAGTTACCGCTGGATTCTTAATTTAAGTTAATTCTTAAGTTTCATCCAATCATCCCTCATAAACGTATATCAAATGTGATTAAAATTAACTACGTTATACTATATTAGTCTCTAACGTATTTAGTATGCGTATCGAATCAAATTGATTGGGTTTAGTTTTCCAGAAACCGGTGGCATAATGGTAAATACCTTGCATGGGGTTATATTCATCGTTTCATCTGGATTCATGTAGGTGGTCTGAACTTAAGTCTTGACTTTAGTGTCTTTTGTCTTTCCTCTTAATTTTGTGAAGCTTAAGTGAATGTCGAGCTTAACAACAATAGATTTAATAAATGCCTTAATCTTATTTGGTTCATTATTTATCTCTGTTTAGTCCATTACTTTTCATGTACCTCTAGTAACATACGTAGTTTTTGTACGATTATTGAAATTCGTAATACGAGCAGGCGAGCCACGCGGTGGCAAAGTGATCATCGGGTTAGGGGTTGTTGGTCTTGAGTTTTCGGCCAAGTAAGAAGAAATATCTTTGGAACTCCTATCCAGAACACGATAAATCAATTGGCTAATTCAATTTCCACTTGTACCACATGTCACATAACCGAAGTTGTTTTCCTCCTTGACCCTTGTTACCTACTACCTGTTCCAGGTCCTTATAGATGTATCTTTATCTAGTGTATCTATCTATCTCTCTCTAGAATATAGAATATAAAAATATGAGATAGGATATCCCTATTAATTGCTATTTCCCTACGACATGGTATAATTTGTAAACGTCTTTCGATTCCAGTTTTCTAATACTTTGTATAAGGTTCTTACTGGATGATAAATTAATAAAATTCCGCAGAACGTCAGTAAATTATAGTAGAAGGCAGGACAACTTCTATTGGGTCAGCTGGTGTTGTATGAATGAAACTTAACATAGGCCTTTTTGTCTCCTCAAATGATATAGGTGTAGGAATAAAAAGAAGATATTGTAAAATTTGTGTTTATTTACACTTTGGCAGTGATGGCATGAGATTCACTTATGTACAAAGAGAGTTACTATGAGACCTTGTGGTATGTTTTGTCCATTGAGCAATCAGTTTCTTTCCTTTAAGAATGAGGTTATCGGTAGCGTCTCCAGCTCCAGCTGGCAACACCGTGTGATACACCGTGTTGCCAGCTGCGTCCGCTGCGTAGTATTTTCAATCTGATTAACGAGAAAACAGAAGGAAGAGTTACAGGTCAGAAATTGGAAAATCAGGTCAAAAATACTACTAAAGCTGACTCAGTCCGTTTACCATCCGTGGTAAGCGAGTCCGTGGGCGAGACCGTGAACGCCAAGACCGTGAACTCCGAGACCGGCGTAGGCCAGGGGAGCGTTCCAGCCAGCGTAGGCGACGGGAGCGGCAGCAACATGAGCAGCCCGGACAGCAGCAGCTGCGCCATCGTAAGCAGCAGCCTGGGACTGAGCAGCAGCAACAACGTTCTGAGTAGCAGCAACTCCGTTCCAGTAGGCGTTCTGGTGGAGGTCACGAGTGGTCTCAGCAACTTGACGGACTGCCTCAGTGTTGTATTGAACGGCGGCTTCCGCGGCGCGGGCCTGTCCTTCGACGGCGGCGCGGGTGTGGTCCTGGGCTACCACTGCGGCGTCAATGGCGGCTGCCTGCACGTCTCCGGCGTTGGCGCCGTAGACGAGAGGAGCGAGGATGGCGCTAGCGGAAGCATAGCCCAGGAGAGCGACGAAAGCGATCTGGGGAGGACAAAGAGTGTTAGATTGCTGTTTGTCTGCAGTTTCCAGTAGTATTTGGTGGTTTAAATATTTGTTTAACACTTATCGGCTGTGTTAAGCAAGGCGCGATTGATTGGAAGATGGACTGCTAAAATTACATGAGCGGTTTCCATACATTAGAGGGCTCATGAAGCCCTTAGTCCAGGTTATTTTGATCAGATAGCATTCGTCAAGCCATAAAGTGATTCACGATGGATTCTTTCATATTTGGTTATTTTGAAACTGAACTTTCTGATGTATTTAACGTTGCTTTCAATGTTAGTGTACACATAAAGAACACCTATCATCCAAAAACAAGTAGTAACTGTCTCGTACCCGGGCTCTAGCAGGGTCCTTAGTATGTCATGGTTAGCGAATTATGATTAGACCTCTAATTTAATTCAGGCATCCAGTTTCCTCAAGCATAGGCGTACTTTATAAGGCTCACACAAATATAGTTACGAAACAATAGTGATATCAATCGATATTTCACAATCGTCCTTTAATCTGAGGTCGTGGTACACAAAGCGAAACATTTAGATTTGTAGATTAGTTCAAATTCATTGAAATTGTACTTAATATTAAGTAGTTTAGAATTTCCTGTCTCGAAAAATTTACGTAAAGTTAATTATCTATATTTTTATTTCACACAGGTGCAAATTATTTAATTGATGTTTTTTTCAATTAAACTAATTTCCCTTGACATTTAAAGTAAAGTTAAATATTGTATTGATTGCATTAGTGGTGTTAACGCCTTCATTTATTTACTATGTAATAATCTTTTTAATAATCAAAATCGGAACCACAAGTTTAAAAGATATCGAGCCTTTTTAATAATATTATTGTCTGTTGATAACGTGACTTTGGTCACGTGTTAGTTAATCGCGGGAAAAATGGCGATGTCAAAATATAATTGAGCGCGAATTTATTATTACAGCGCGATCGGAAACACGTTGCGTAAACTGTCGAATTTTGCGATGCGTTCGAGTTAATTTGTATAATTGCTGCGGAGGTTACTTTTGTAACGATTCTATTAGATATGCTTAATTGCGTATATCGGTGTTAATCGGCAATACGAAAATGAGGCGTACTTACGAAGAAGTTTAAAGATGGTCCAAAAAGTAAAAAAATAAATGCAAGTTTAGCTTAATATAACAATCTTGCGATCTATTCCAGACAAGAATTTAAAAGAGTTTGTATTACTTTCTAAAGCTATAAATGGCAGATTAGAAATGGCGGCAAATGTCACGTCACGTGCGATATTACGTGTTCAAATCGTTTTCTCGCCCTTGACCGATAACGCGCCAAGCATGCAAAATACATGACCGTAAAAGGAATCATTCTTTCGTATATTTTATGTCTTAACTTAGTGACAATAAGACTGAGGTTTCCTCAACACAATGTGTATGCGTTGAGGAGCGACTCGGTAACGCACAAAATTGCGTTTTATTATCTACAACAAAAGGCGTAGGTTTTTAGAGCGACTTAGAATGCATTGTTGCTATTA
>DWKC01000052.1:0-17792 GCA_018249195.1 Racta chiria
ATACATACATATTTTTAAATACATACATACATAAATAGATATTATTACACCCAGACACACAGAACAAAAAGTGTGTAAAGTGTGTATTATTATTTTTTTTACTCCATGGCTCCTCTGTAGAGGTTTTTATAAAATCAATGTGTAACTCGTAATTTTTTTTTTGATTGAGATATCCGTTTTCGAAATATTAAACTTCATAGTGATATTTTTGTTAGGGCCATGTGTACCCCACATCCATAAGCTAATCAGTTGGGTCTAGAAATCTAAAATAATCACAAAAGTAGTTTATAAAGTGACTTTAAAAGGAACATTATTTCAGATGAGTACGCTCAACTGATTAAGGAGTTATAACGTCAACTACGGAACCCTAAATTGTGCGTGGCCTGTTTTTTTATAAACTTGAATTCCCTTTACAACAATAGGCCCTGGTGGGCTGGCTAAATGGGAATTGAAAGAAATCAAACAATTTCAATTTATTTGAGAATATTACGGGAATCTCTTACAGTTCCTCATCATGTTTTAGCAGCGGTTTACCACGTGCTTAAGTATTGCGAGTTATATGCTCTTCTGATCACCAAGAGAAGCACTTCCTTTTATCTAAAATCTGTATATACAACTTGGAAGTAAGTTTAAATATGCAGTTTGTGTTGAATCCAGTTTGCGAGAGCACAGGGAATTATTCCTACTGCATTTCGGGTAATCACTTCGCCGATTACAGTCACCGTGTTTTACATACGACGCTCGTTCAATAATGGGTTTACCAACTAAACTAGAGGCATATTTACATCGTAACTGGTCGTTAAGTTTGACCGGGTGGCAATGCCCGGGAAATTAATAGGTTGAGACGGTCGGTTGGTTATTTGATGGATAAGAGTAATGTGGTTTGATAGAGCGGTAAAGATAGAGGATATTGTAAAATACAGATTCTTCGATTAATTAAACGAGCTGATGAAACTGCTAGACTGCTAACTCTCATTGAAATATTCCCAAAATTACACGATATTCCATTTTGGAAAAAATGAAATATCGTGTAATTCGATCGATTAATTAAGATTCCATTTTTTTTAGCAGTCTAGCAGTTTCATCAGCTCGTTTACTTTTTGAATGTCTTATACAAAGAGTTTTGGTAATTGGTTATTGATTTTGTGTGGTTTACGGTGTTATTTCTAATGTTTTACACTAGAAGGCCGTTCGTAGGCCGAAGTACGGCCGAGCATAGCAAGACTTACCTACTAGGTACTATATGGAATCTATATAAAAGGAGAGAAAGAGGTAGAGCAAGAAAAAACGTGTTTTAAAAGAACAAAATTATAGTTAGTTTTAACCAAATATAACTAAAAGATGTATGTTTAAACTTTACAAATATAAACATTAGAGGAAATTCCCTTGGCCGATAACGCTTTTCTCTTCAATTATGTTCCTTCAGTTATGTAAATTTACTCAAATAAAGTTCCTCTCGTTTCTGGTATCTCATAATCTCTGATGATGGGACAAGTACTGGCCGTGGAACAAACTAATCATAACAACGTTCGGTATTTGAATCACGTCTGCGCTTCGCTGCAAATATCGAACTGCTGATTTGCACTACGTTTGCGCAGAAATCAAAAATATTGGATTGTATGATTTATCAGCAGTTTCTGTTATTGCAGTGTTTAGATTTACGTTATTTAAATTTGTCTTTCTATAGCTTTGTTTCATGAATTTGTTTTATTTTTCACCGGAACGAAGAAAGACGGTAAGGCTTTGATATAAACCAAACAACGCGTGCAACATATCAAAGTATTCGAAATTCGTTTGAATTTTATTTAGTATGAGCAAGATGGATACAGTAATAAACGCTTTACCATTATCTTTAGCTTTCAATTATGGTTATGCGCTCGCAACACCCATAGTAGAAACCTGTTGACGATGCATCACAAGAGTAGCAATCCACCAGGAGAGTAGACAATCCAATACCACCAACATCATCGTAGACCACGGCCGCTCCGCCAGGTGTGAACGCCTAAAGAGGCACAATTTATGTGATCAGGCTTCTTTTCTGAGTTCAGGCTCGGAACATGGAACCCCTATAATCTACCAGACCACCTCTGCATAGAGGTAGATTATAAGACTTGAACACATTTTTCAGAATTTTTATATTATGTTGTCCTCATATTTCCTCATACGGAAAAACCTTAAAAAAATAGTGGTCCGAATGTTGCTCCTGGTGGAAATCAAGAATTGAACAAGACTAGATGCGCTTATTCTCAGCAAATTAAATAAATGAAACACAAAATATTACTAAACAAGAAAAATTTGACGAATCATGGTAACAGCAGACAATTCAAAAGCTTTCGTAAACGATTGCACAATTCACAAGAAAAACAGCTGAGATTTGTTCAGACGAAATTAAAAAGTATGACCAAAGACATAATTGCTTTGCTTCCATTTGTTCGGGTCATGGCGTTTGTATTATTTGTTTTTATTACGGCACATTTATAAGGAAAACCGCAAGATATTATGCTTTATGAAAATCCCTTTTCTGATTTCTGCGGTGATGAAGGAGATGAACAATAAACGTGGATATTATTTCATTAGAGAGCGGCAGAATTAAGACGTCGTATTACATTCTTTTGCGTTTTTAACAAAACGATTTCTTTGTTACACAGTATGCTAACTTTGAGCATTGTAAGAATACAGATATAATTAATATATTTTTATATATTGTAAGTATCTACGCAATAAATTATGAAGCACCTAGTCGTCTGCTGTATGTTGCATTTACATGAATCTAACACGAATTGGTTGGCTGGTTTTAATCCAATAATGGCTCGCTATTGTGCACGGGTCTTTCCTCATATGTGAGGAGGCCTAGAGCTTGTAACAGTAGCACGCTGCTTTACTAGGATTAGTGGCCAATCCAATTGTTAGAAGTATTTAAGCTACCCGAAGCCCCCGACAAGGCTCAACAACTGCCACCTCATAGTGATAACGACATCTAACGGATTCGCGTAACTTTTTTACCTAACAAATTATGATTCAGTTTATGTTTGAGTCAGTCACCTAACAACTCGTTGTGTCCCAGCTACGGGGTTATAAGCCAGTTCTCTTTTCTCTCTCCCATTACTTGGTCAGCAATGCATCGGCAATACTGTTGTTACTGATATACATGCGCTATACTTAACTACTGACCATCATAATTTTAGGCTATCGGCTATTGCCATAAATAAAACATCGACTCAAGATTGTTAAAAATACTTTATTAGACTCACAAAGGCGATGTTATACTTCATTAAAGGAATAAAGCACCATGTTCTGTATTTATTCGTCCCCGAACACCCACTTTTACCATAAATCTGTGCCATCTTGAATATAGTTCGCATTATTATGCAAAGTCAACTGCCAGAACGCGTGTGAATAAAGTGCTGCCTTACAACTTTGGAAACCACTTGTTTTGTTTTTGATTGAAGTTCCTTTTAAGTGTTTCCGTTGATTGTTATTAAGATTGTTTATTTGATGATACTAATCTTAGTTTTGTTTTAATTTCCTGTTTGTTTCCGTACGTATTTGTCAATGCGCGTGTTTCAAAACAAGATAAAACAGTGACTTGGTTTTGATATTGTTACTGTTTTACATTTGAGACAAGTTTTACATTTAGTTAGTTTTATTATATGAAAAACGAATAAAAATTTGTGGTAGTAGTGAGATAATCCCAGTGCTATGCATTAATTCTAGTTTGTCCCTACACAAAACGTCTCCACTGAACACTCTCTTAACGTACGTATTAACCTAAGTGTGAGTCTTATTTGTCCCCACACACAATGATTCAATTTTTTCATTGTTTAATTACGACAGCGTTAATTGTTTATTATCAACTAAAACAGATTTAAATATCCACTTACACTAATAACATATATCATACAATTTAAAAAATTAAGCGTTGAAATGACCTTTCCGAGTCCCGCGCATCTCGATAACAATAGAAAGTTATTGTGTCTCGCATCTTATATGCCACGCGGAGTTTAATGGGTTAAATATTTTTCTTTCTTCCTTTTTTATCGTTTCCTAAGGGGGGGCTTTTTAAGCTATGGTCGGTGCTGTATTTGAGCAGGTTGGTAACTCATATGTCGTCACACATGTTTGGTGTGACATTGTAACGTTTGACATTCATAGTGCCATCACAAGATAAGAATTGAAACCATCTCGGTGATGTCGGTAACCAATGAACGAGACAGTGGATGGTGGATTTCCTCCTTTGTGTGTGCAAGTGAGCATGTATTTCGTTAATTATTATCACTCAGAGAGGGACATAATCCTTTCATTATACAGTTCACTATTTGTTTCCTGTCTATTACAGGTTCCGAGCTCAAAATATAATTTTCGGTTTCGCGTAGTATGGATAAATGATATATCACTCACAGTTACTGTTCAGTATCTTGATTTCAGTTAAATAACAATTTATTTATTGCGATGCCAATAAATAAGGTTCAGAGTATGGTGTTTTATTACTAAAGTATACCTGTATCCGGTCTAAATAATAACACGTTACCATTCGTTAGCTAGCTACAAGTAGCTCCACATTAATAACATTTCACCTCAGTAGCAATTATTTTAATACAAAATCTCTCGAAAACACGATCAAAGTACCAGGCGCACATGAGCCACGTAGAGTATCGTTCGCGTATAGCACGCGAAGCAACAATTAGTGGATTATTGAATGCAAGTTTAATATGTAATCAACGGCTGTCGATCAACGGGAATGATTAATGTACTGTATACTACCAGAAACAAATTACTAATTTGCACTTCGTAAATTGCCTTTTTAGTCCAAAATGCATAATCGTTGACCTTTACATACGTTTTCGAGATTTTAATAGCTAATCTAAAGTAAATTATATTATGTAGAACAAAGATATTGCGATCCGATATAGAACACATAGACAAATACATGAACTAATTCATAATTGAACAATTTAATAATCCCATCCTAATATATATATATATAAAAATGAATGTTTGTCTGTATGTCCTTTATAGAATCGTAAACTATTCATTTGATCATATGATGATCTTTAGCAAAGATGCTGTGCAAGAGCCCCCGAAGGTTTCTGAGTTGGTACGACCATTTTTCGACAGATGGCGCCACTGTCATTCCAATTAATTTCATATATTGCCGTGATAGTTCATGCTGATTTAAATTAAAATGAAAGCAGAGAACGAATTTTGATGATGACGATTTGATGATATTTTATTGCAGAACAACGTCTGCTGGGTCAGCTAGTAATATTACAAATCCGAAAGTCTGTGAGGATGGATGGATGGACGTTTGTTGCTCTTTCATGCAAAAACTACCGAACGGATTTGAATAAAACTTTGCATAGAAATAGTAAATAGTCTGGAATAACACATAGACTACTTTTTATCAACACACCACGCGGGCGTCGCCGCGGGCGGAAGCACGTATTGTTCTAAATCAAAACGAAAATTGCCGTGAAACCGTCTCACTCCGGGTTATTTACCTCGCTAGTTTATTATTGCAAAGCAAATATTTAGGAGTACCCTGTGAAGATTAAAGCGAATAAAACATTAGCGAGCCGGAATACGAAATCTTAGCGTAAGATATATTCAGATAGGTTACTTTGAAAGCGGTACTAGAGGCTCTGTGAGCAGGGGAAGGGACTGAAAGCGACTGTACCGGTACTGTACCACCCATATTATAACAACAGAAAGGTTAGAGATCCCTGGTCGATAGTTGAGAGACCCTGCATAGGGTACCGGAATCGTTTCCCGGGGCAAATATTAGCAGATAAAGTGTTTGTTCTCGGGCCAGTGTTGTCCATGTCACTCCGCATGTTCGCCAGTCCATAGGATCGCAAGTCTTTCAAAAATATTTTAATAAACTCTTTGACGTGCACAGATTGACACGCATTATTTCCCAAAATTTTAATATCTAAGTGCTGACACAAAATTTGAAAAGTACCCAAAAGTTTGTAGGGTACTTTACCCGAAGGGTGCTGACGGAACCTAAATAGTAAGGCTTTGATGTCAGTCCATCTGTCACAGGGCTCGTTCTCGTGAATTTTTTACGGAGTGTGTAATCTCTGTAAAGCATCACAAAAAACACAAAAAAAGTTAAGAATGAATGGGGACATACGTACACAATAAAAGCGTTTCTTCTGCACGTATTCCGGCTTATCTTTAGAGACTGGATACAAATACATAGATCAGTTCCTGAGGCATATAAACTATAAGATAAAAATATATATTATTAATTTGTTTGTGTGTTTGTTCGTTCGTAATGCACAGTCACGCTCGTCTGATTGCGTTAAAACTTTATCAACATATTTGTTTACTCTTGCTGGCAGGTTACAGGGTATTTTTAGATCCGAGTTCCTGATGTGGAATACTTAAGGATCAGCGCTAAGCTATTAGAGATATTGAAAAGATGTCATTGGAAAAGCTTTTCAGTGTGATGAGTATTTACTAAATGTATGTAAGATTTAAGCTTTGGAGTACCCTATGAGGAATTAGTAAATTATAAATATTGAAATGTCGTTGAAGGAAAATTTCAGTGGTGAGTACCTAATTACAAAAGATATGTTAAAAATCTATATTAAATATGTTAAAATTGGTCTAGACTATCGGATGTGTACTTATCGGATCTGACAGTCTATATTAGTAATTAGCTGAGTCCGCGACTTTGTTCGCGCGGAATTTGAATAGACGGTTTTTTTTAAATTGTTATAACCTTTTTTACATAAAAAACACATGTGCATCGATTTTAATAAAAATACCCTGAACAGTCAATCCAAACTTAGATTTAAACAAAATACATCAGTGAAAACCGCATTCAAATCGGATCCGCCGTTTCTGAGATAAGCGCAAACATAACAACAACAATAACAACAAATTACCTTTATTGTACACAATATTTTAAATATAAATACAGTTTAGAGTTAATCATACAATAGGTGGCCTTATCGCTAAAAGAGCGATCTCTTCCAGACAACCATTGACTGGAAACTAAAAAACAATAATTGTTAGAGGAACAGGGCAGAGTGTGTACAGAAAGAGAGACAGAAAAGTAGTGTATTGTAGGTTATAATAGAATAATAACAGGGCAAACAATTAAGATATGATGATATTATTTTTAGAATACCGTCTACAGCCCTTTCTTATAGCAAAGCAATGGCAGTTACTAGTGTAGAGCATAGTTATATAATACTCAATACTACCTACATAGTCGTTATTCGATACCTGTTTTCAGTACTATGTAATACTCGTTTAAATACCTGAAAGTATATCGTTGGGGCGTATTTTGTGTCCTTCTTCAAGAGGGTCTTTATATACCTACTCCCATATAAACGAATTATCCTAAACACATCTAAAACTGACATGCGAGTAAATATTCCAATGCAAATAAGTCCGACTCTACCTTACAAGGGAAAACATGCCTTAGATGATACTTAGTCCAACATCGTATTGTTATATAAATACATACACACATATACCTACTTCCCTAATATAAATACGCATCACGAATAACACCCATAGCCCGGGAACATAATACGTATATGTCACACAACATATGTCATATGTACACATTTAAACGCTTGCATCGACCAGGTATCGAACCCGGGACCCCTCACTTTGCACGCAGGGCCATCCTAACAACAACAGGACCATTCAGTGACTAAATCTTAGACTTCATAGCCACTTACCATCAGGTGGGATTGTTGTCAAGCACTAAATTATTTTAAGTAAAAAAAAAAGAATAATAGCATATATTTAAAAAAGACGAACACGAATGTAGTTTATTAGTTCAGTCGGTTGGCGGGACGCGCGTGTTTTGTAACTAAACGCGAGCTTGTCAATACTGTAATTAGTGGAAGTTATCAACGTCAGCACGTGGTGACCGTCTGGCCGGCGTGGAGGAAGACGGAGTTATTTGTGTTGTCAACGAAAATAACGCGACTCCGGTCAGGCGAGGGCCAGTTGCGACATACGCGGCGCCGTAGGAACAGGATGTACGCCCTACCAGTAGGGCTGCCGGTGCTCGGACGACTACGCTCTAGCGTTTCATGTACTATCCACACTCTCGAAAAAGACATTTTTAATTGTGAAGCGTTTGTAACAAAACGGTGACGGGTATTTTTGAACATCTTTACCTTCACTCACATAATTTTTATATATGTTTATTTAAGCCTTATTGCACCTTACATATACAGCACGGGATACAATAGGTGGGACTTAATGTTAACAGGTGGGTGTATAAGTTCTAATAACATCCAATTTGTTCTTAAATAAATAGTTAAAAATACTTTTGTGGCGTTCAGTAACAAAAGTGTAAACCGTCAAAAAGTATATCTTCCAAATTTCAATGCGTATTTCTACAGTAGTAACCTAAACACTGTTAAAACCTATGAAAGTGGTAACCCTTACAAGATCCCTCCAACACTGAGCCACGCACCGTCTCCTACTTATCAACTTATATCAATTAAACTGGTCACTGTATTACGCATACACATTGATTCATACCCAATAACAATCATTTTGTGTAATAGGAAAATATGGCCATTGACGTAGGGCTGTCATTCACATAGTATAATACGTGTTCCATTAGACATCCTTGTATTTGTTTACAACTAGTTTCCTGTTGTTCATTGACGTGATGTACATTTTACAACGGATATATTTTATGAAGCATAACATACTCGTCTGTTTGGGATATGATTTATATTAACCACTTTTACATAACACATTTTTTGATTTTCGGCCGACAGATGACTGTTTGTTCTCGGGACATTGATATCATTCATGCCAACCGCAACACAAAATCCTAGAGTGAAGATTTTGATTTAGTGTATGGTAAAACCCTTATACTTTAAAAAAAATTAGGTATAGTTAGTTAGGTATTCTCTTATGAAGAGTTAATGTCAAAAGAAACCATACAGGTGGTCTATCAGATCAACATGGTGTAGTGACTTTATTATAAAGGTGTGAGTTTACTATTTAACCAAAGTAATAATTGTCTAAAATAGTAGTGTTAAGTTTTCGATTGGCGGAACAAAGTCAAAGCTACGCGTTATATTATATTCCCATTAATATATGGCAGCGGCGCCCCATTCTGTTAGTTAACTAATGAAAATAAGCGTGACCTTGCGGTATGGACGTGACGAGTCACAAATACCAATAGAATACTATTGAGTTTTGAGTTTGTTTTACTTGATAAAGATATATTGTCAAATTAAAGCTATTGATGAGGCATGCTAAATTATGTCATTTAATTTAATAATATAGCTTTATACTCTAGTAAATTTTATAACATATAACTAACATATAACATATAACCCTGGAAACAGAGGTCTAAACAGAACTTCAAAACCAAGCTTAAAGTAACTTATCAGTAAGTTATAGTAACCTTACCTTTAGCTTATTCATATAATTATATAATTGGCATATTGTTCTATTTTTAAGTTTCATGTGACTTGTTAGTTCCTTAGTTCATATCAAGAAATAAATAATTTGACTTTGACTTTCATGCACGACGTACGTATTCAATGTAAAAGCCGATAAACTTGCTTCGCACGTATAAATTGTTATAGTATCAAATAATTCAGTTCATTAAAACACAGTGGAGGTTCGTATCGTGGTCGAAGGTGAGCGTGCTCGGGAGCCAGTGATGTCATCGGGCGCTCCACCTCGCTCTTCTACGAAACTCTAAGCCCATATTATTATTCCACGTTATCCACCTCGCTATCTTTATGTTCGTTTGTCCACTTTAGCTTAAAATCGCAACCAGTTTGGGTCTTTTACCTTTTGGGAAACATCTAAATAATATGTTTTATAACCGGCCTCGGTCGTAACATATCCTCGTGTTCGTTTCTTAAGGCGTGCGTTAACATCAAATATTATTTCTTTGAGATAATACTACAACATATGTTGACGAAAGACTATACAGGTAGTGTTGGGATTACAATGTAATATGATAAAATATTAACTTATAAAAAAATTAAGACAATTAAAACAGTCTTTTTTTACCTAAAATAAGGTAATGCTCGCCAACAGTCCCACCTGATGGTACGCGGCGATGAAATCTAAGATGATGGACGCACTAACTTAGCAAATGCCTATTCACTCTTCTCTCTCATCTGCTCTTACGACTTACCAAAACGAAGCGAGAGCAGTTGCAAATATACAACAAGGCTATCAGGTAGGAGGTAAGATAAGGATGATTACATATTATTGATTGGAGCTTCACCATCATATTCCCGATATAATCACAACGCCATAGGAAACACAGCTTCGAGCAACCTTTCGTTCACACTGATATTACGCAAGCACTGGTCAATTGTCGATTAAATATTTTAGTAGTTATTATTTATGAATAATGTTTCCTTTCCGGTCACGTGAGAGTGAAAGTTGATCTTGACTCCGAGAAGAGCACACACGCACAAGAGATAGTATCAGTGTGCACACGATCACACGTGCACTGTTGGTGCACCTGCGAACTTAACTGCTCGCAAAATTACTAAATGCAGGCCCTGCAGTTATCGAGTGACTACTTGTATTCGTATATCATGACTGCGTTAATATTTGTGTCCTAAATTTAACATCTCTCAAATGTCACTCTATCTTATGCTACTGGATTTGAGGCGAACTAAATTATTGTATTTTATGCTGTACGTAGATCTTTGATAAGGTTTAACGACTGTTGTCCTGTTACTGGGACAATGGCAACGAGCGCTTGACGTGTGCTCCGAAAACACTGACTGAAGGTTCCTGAAATGTTTGCGACTAGCGGTCACCAGATATTAAGTAGAGGGAAAAGGTAAAGGTTACGTTATTTATTTTACGCAAATTTATGAAATGTATCGTATCTATATTAGATGAATCACCATAACTTTATGAATACGAATTTTACACTGGTATCAATCAGTTTGAAAAAATCCTGAGTAGAAATAAAAAATCCTTCTACTGTATATTTTAAAAGATACCTATTACTACAGAATGGTTACACACAATATCACACTTATACTTGACACACCACATTGCAAATTGATAATTATTGAAGGCGGACCAGCTCGGCACCTCGGCTGATAACTTATGTTGCCCGGCTCCGGATGACGTCACTAATACCTCCTTGCGTGACCAATTCAAATGTAGAAATCGTTACGAACAGGTACAGCTCAAGTATTTATTTATAACATCGGTGTTTGAAAATTTGTCTACGTTTTGAATATCCTTGAGTTAACGAAATAGTAGGTTGAATAAATTATACACTAACAATGTAATTTCCTATCTATAATTGTCAAAACATCCTCTTTTAAATGGATCGAGGTTCTAACGTAATATTAGAACAGTTCTTTATTGAAAGATTGAGGCATATTGTTCAATTGAGAATAAAGTGCACCCACACTCGCGAGTTGGGAGGCCTTCAATACAAGTTAATATTTATAATTTAAAATAACTTACTAAATCGGGCTCTATGTAACCGACATATAATAATTATCATCTAAATTTACTGATAGTGGGAGTTTGAACTATTAAACACACACACAAGCGAATACATTGTTATTTTTGTTTCGATGACACTTAACGATGCATGTCGTAGCAGGGCGGCTTAATAATATCAGTCACGGCACAAAAATGATGAGTTAGCGCCTGCTGTAATGGCCATTATACTGATGGGTACGGCGATTTACCGTCAGTGGTCCGGCGAGCGAGACGAATGCACTCCGCCCGAGGGCTCGATGACATGAGAGGACATTCGTCAGCGATTCGCCACGCTGCTCAATTATTCGAGCAGTCGTGGGTTAGGCCAGTGATTCCCAAAGTAATCCCGGGACGGAGTCCCGAGGGGACCCGACGGAGGTCGACGCTGATGTGAAAAAATCCAATGATTACGATAGCGTAAAACAAAAATGTTGCGAAAAACAAATTTATTAACAACGTAAGCACTTATCAAAAATAATTAAAGGAGAAAAAAAAATCCAAAGATGCGGTGATTTTTGACAGGTTGTGTATCGGAGAAAAATGCCAGTATTGATACATATTAAGGTTTTAAGATTTAAATTTTCAGTTATTTTTTGTTTTCTTTACGTGCCTTCAGAATCTGCTAGAAATGAAGAAGTCAACGAATATACTAATTTCAAAAAAAGGCCATAAGAAAAAAGTTTGGGACCCTCTGGAGAGTCATTCAAGGGAACGATCTTTTCAAATTGATTGATCTCTGGATGAACCTTAACAATGAACCGTATCCAACGTTCTTGTCCAAGTGAAAGCGGCGTTGCACTGTGACCAAGCCCTTACTAATAGTACAATAGCTATAGCTTAATAAATTAAGACATTACAATATACGTGTGTGTTTAAAATAAAAGTTAAAATTATCTTTTAATTAGTTTCTTTTAATTTGTGTAATCAGGTCATTCACTAGTTCTACTTACCTCAATGAAGCGCGCTACTTCGGTATACACTTGACAAACAATTTTATTTACGTGTTTCAAACTCGAACACGAAACTCGAAGTCACATTCACGAAATGGTCACGTCACTTTAGTCGTTTAAAGATCATCATTAAGTAAGTGAATGAGATTTAATATTATAATGTGGCAGGTATGTCCGCGAGGTGGCGCGCGACTGGCGCTGGGCGGGCGGCGGTCGACTCCGCCGCTACACGTATCCAAAATAGACTCGCACCTGCATCAGATCCCGCCACCTAGGCTACAATGACGCTTTGTCAACTGTTCCGTTAGCAAATTAAAAAACCAAGCGCCTTTGTTGATACGCTGGAAATACTCTTTTGTTTTATCTTTTTTTTATTCAGTAACGTGTTTGTAAAGTTACACATCTCCTAAACGTTGTTTTGTTTTAAGTAAAATTTCTATACTAAGTCAACATTTACTAAAATTTGCCAGTATAAGTCATTTCAAATGAATGTCCTGTGGAATAAATGAATTTAGTGTAATTTGTATTACTTGAAGTTTTATATAATTTTTTATATATACCTCTTGAAGTAGGCATTTTAAGCATTTCTTAAATAAATAAATAACCTATAACTTCTTGATTAGCAATCATTTACTTTTAAAGTAAATTTTTAATTAAATTTAAACAAATTAACAATTATCTTAATTTTTGTGTGATAAGATTACTTTCTTCATTCTCATAAAATTAAATTGTACCTACATGATTAAAATTAATAACTACGTACATGTGCAAATTACTGTAATGAAACAACACAATATGAAAGTGTGTACCTTCCAATATTCACGTAAAGCAAAAGAACTAAGTTCTCCCGAGTAGAGCGTGGAACGCTTACATTACAGTTTTTATCTACCCAAAATTAAATCATTTCCAAATTCAAATCATTTATTTTGTGTTAGGAACCAATAGCTCACTTAAGAAAAGTCAAAAAGTTAAGAATTCCAAGTCCCTACTTGAATTGTAAAGTATGTAACAAAAATTTTAAATGTAACTAAAACATTACAAGACAATTGTATAAACATCAGCTAATATCTCGATAGACAACACCTGACTGCCATCGGCTGTATGCCTGCTCGTGTAAGTTGTAAACGATACCATGGAACAGTTTTAGAATCAATACTCCACGTTTGTGCTGAAAGCAAATACTGAACGGAAATAGCCCGCAAATTACGGATGTTGGGCTAATAACTTACCCTTCGAGTGGCCGAGTGTGGGTAGAGGCCAGGAAACGAGTAACTTTGACACATTCAATATACGATCAGATACATCTTCCGTTTCACTGTGCAAAACGTTATTCGCTTAGTAATTAATTTATTCGACGTAGGTGGTCAATTTAAATGATAGTTACTATATATAATTTGATTGTGGGATAAGCATTTATGTAATGAAATAGAATGTTGGTAGATGTCGGCGCTATAATAGTTGTAGTGCTCGAGTTGATAAAATTAATTTTAATCTCATAATTCAAATTCCAAATATTTATTTCATCATAGGACCATCAAGCTCACTTAATGAAAGTCAAAATATTACATGAAAATTCATAACCAACACCGCTACAGAGCAGCAGCCCTCAAGGCGTCTGTTTTATCTATCGCTAATAACACGTAAAGGTGGCTTCCCACGACCTGTTGTTTTACGAACGAGCCCGCACCGCCACACTGCAGGAAGAAAGAGCTCGTGGTAGCGCACACGCGCCCGTCAGCATCGGACGGCGAAGGTTGCAACTCATATTGTACCTTTACAGCTACAGATTTATTACATCAAATCAAAATCGTTTACTTCACGTATGTATTATTACACTTACGCGATAAAAAGATATTTTGGATAACTAGGTGCAGTTTTGACCATGTATATATAACCTATTGTTTAAAACACTCAATAAACATTATACACGTTTCAATTTGGTGGTTGGTTGAATTCGTAAGTAAAAAAGATTTAAATGGCTGGAAAACATTACCTAACAATTAAAAATATATATTCATACACAGATGCTCAATATTTCTCGTGGACATATGAACACTAGCTGGTTTACGAAGACACCAATAAAATCTGTTTATATAATAGGTAGATAATATAAGAAACACATTTATACGACGACATTATTCGTTGCATGGTACCTCCTGCAGACAAATATAATTTGTTTACTAAATAACTTTTATATAATATAATATCTTAGGTTTAATCTTACGAAAACAAAGAATGGAATTCTATTTAATCCAAGTTGGTTAAAACAAACATTTGTCGACAGACTACGTCATTGCGATTTCTTATTTAATTACATCATGAAACAAATCCTTACAGCGGATCCTTACAGTTTAGAAGAAGGGGCAAAAAACTGCCAAGGATTTTTTAAAACAAGAATGATTAAGGAAAGGATAAACAACAAAAAGTTACACATATCGGTACGCCGAGAAATATTGTGATTTAGGATTATGGATACTTACTCGAGCGAGTAACTTCGGCGAGGACTGTATGGACTAAACAATACATGTGTCAAGTAGGAATCATTCATATTCGACTGGCCTGTTGGTCTAGTGGTTCGTAAACCTGACTGCTGAGCCAGCGGTCGTGGGTTAGATTTCCATCTAGGACAAACTATTATTTTATCAGTTGTCTGATCACCATAGTACAAGCTAACACTTAGTTTGGGATCAGACGGCCGTGTGTGAGTCGTTGTAAGATAGTTTATTTATTTATACCGTAAGTCGATGTTACTTACCAGGGTCATCATCGGTGAGGGTAGACAGCGGTCGGAGGTGTTCGAGCGAGTCGTGTCGGGCGAGCGCGTCGGGGGCCGCGCGCAGCGGGGCGGCGGGCGTGGGGGCCGGCGCGGCGCCCCCTGTGTTGCCCCCGCGCGCGAATATTAGCTCCACCGCGCCGTCAGATGGGAATGATGGGTCTAGATGAGACATTATTATTATAACTTACTGTTTATTGTAAAAGTATCAAGTGAAAGGTGTTGTATAAAACTTTACCGAAAACAGAGAAAAACATAATTGAGCTGAAACGCAATTTATAGTATGATCATGTTCAAAATTACTTACAACTTAATTATTTAGAACGGTTGCAATATTGTGCTTTAAATCTAAAGTGTTCAATAAACTGTGTTCTTAAAATATTGTAATAGTTTTACGGTAAACAGTGCTTAGGAGGTAGGTAGGTAGGTTATAATATCACTGTCGACTAAATTGTTACCTTGTAAGATTATTGGGTGATCTGGTATTTTGCGTTTTGCATTTACATCATAACATTAGAAAGTAAACTTGTAACTGCATTATATGTGAAGGAATTTAGATGTGAATGTGATTACCATGCGCAGCGTGATCGAGCTGATGCTTAGTGAAAGACAGGGTGTGGTCAGCGACGGCGCACGTGTGGAACTGACATGCGAACACCAGGTGGCGCTGCGCGGCGTGTGCGTGCGCCGGCCGCCGGTACGCGCGCACCAGCACGTCGCCGCGCAGGGCGAGTCTCCCCACTCCCACCGTCCATCCACCTCCGTTCACCATGTACAACCCTGAATATAAAAGACTAATCAGATTTTTTCAATTACTAACGAAATGATGGAGCACTTGATTAGTTATCGCGATGTAACGTGTTTTTCGTCATTTAGAAATTGAAATACACAATGTTTTTTTTATTACTCTATCAATATTTTTTAAGATTTGCGAGGAGGGTCGGTATATAAACGTGGATATCATACATACCGGAGGTGTAAACACAGTTGTAGTTCTCGTATATCTTGAGGAAGGCGATGGTCGGAGTGGCGGGCGAGGCGAGCGAGCCGGCAACGCTCACGTGCGTCAGGTGCAGCGGCGCCGCGTTCACCCGGATCTGGCCCGCCAGGAGACCCGCGAACGTGTCTATGTACCTGTATACAAATAACAAATTAATTTACTGTGTTTTATAGACTGAAGGGCTGGCGTTATAGGTACACGGGTCGTCGGAAGGCAAGTGGTCATTCCCGTGTAAGGATACGGGCAACACCAGGATAAAGCCAATGCAACGCCGGCCTGAAGGAGAGCTGTATCTACACCTTTATTGGTACCCTAAATCATAGCGTAGCGTTGGTTTCGTACAGTTGGTGTGAAACAGGAATGCCTCAACTCGGAAGAATTTGAAAGTAATGTGCGTCCTAAAAAAGTCACTGAGCCCAGAAGTGAGTTGCGGTGATGGGGGATACGACGACCGGACACTATTCATGGGCTGAGTACGCGGACAATATATCGTCTTTAGGAGCAACACGACTATCTCACGTGGTTACTACAAGTTGTAGTGTAGTATAGGACCACTTGCAATTGGTGTGTTCTCTATACGTTGGTTTAATATGTTCTAACGGAACTATTCCTTTTAAAATCATTGAGTTCCTGATAACATGTACCGGCATTCTGTTTAAGAATAAAGGTTAAATATGTTACATAGTAAAGTTGACTTAACCTTACTCAATATTTTTGGGTTAAATCAGACGAGGTCAGCTTAATTATGTAGCATATTTAATTTTTGTTCCTAAAAAAAGTGTACTTATATTATATAATATAATGCTACGTCCAGTGCTAAGTCCACTCCATGTTAACAAGCCATTAAAAAGCCAATTACCTCTTGTTAGACGGAAGATGGAAGACAGGCACGCGGTCGTCGAGGTACCTCCTCATGGCGTACCGGTCGAGCGCGTGCTCGGGCGCGCCGCATATCGCCGAGTAGTGCATGTACGCCGCCACCAGCACGCCTAGCCGCTCCCGGTCGCCCCTGCAACAAAAAGTATAAAGTAGGATTAAATTAATAAATAACGCCTACACACACTAGGGTACTTGTGTCGCGAGTGGCATTGAGTCGTCCATGACACTTATTTGTGTTGACAGCTAACATCCCGAATAACATAACAATAAAATCATCTCTCACATAGGCATGCGCAGGCGCTCGGCAGGCTTCGAAACCAGGATCCCTCGCTTCGCAAGCATGGTCGCTACCAACTAAGTCGCAGGGGCGTTCATGGCATCATAGAATACTCTTCTATATAGATCATCAGTACTACATTATAGTTAGTAGGTCCATGAGTTCTGTCACAGTAATGTGTTTTAATTTTGAATGCGGACTAGCAATATTTCGATTGAATTTGAATTAGGAACTACCACGCCGTCTCAAAATATAAAAGGTAGACACAAAAAAAGACAGAGAAGCGGTTATTGCACAAGAACCAAGACACAATCCAAAAAGGAGCCCGTTCATCTTGGCTCCTACTTTTCAGAGTGTATCCTTGGAATACACCAACCGCCTTCAGTTACTTGGGGTAGAGGTCTCCTCGAGCCTTAACTTTGGGCGGTTCATTGAATC